>RAHM01000012.1:1720579-1855556 GCA_003713295.1 Parotia lawesii
CTTTCCTCTCACCTGCCTGAGATTCTACAGACACTTCATGGCATGCAAACTCTGCACCAAAAAGGGGAAGGGAAAGAAAGTTTGAGATCCACTGCTGCAGATTTCAGTTTAACAACTTCTTAGTTGATATCATCTGCAGTTGCTACCTCCTGGATCACCTCCTTCCTTATTAGTCACAGTCACTTTACATTTCACTTTATATTCCCATAGCAACTGTAAGTGCCTCACATGGAAGTGTGACTTCAGCAAGTGCTTGCAGCCTGCTTTTAAGGAAGTGCTCTTCTCTAACTCCACCTTATTTACCTCCTGTGGTACTTCTGTTTCCCAAATGCATGTCCAGATGAAAGTTTACATTTTAAAGTACATGTTGAGCTGCCACTATCTGAACTTTTCCTGAATTATTTTTACCATTGGACCTCAGCTGATATATTCTGGTACTATGTGGTGCAAGAAGAAAATGAAATTTCTCTGTTCTTTTGTTGCCAAAAAACTGTTAGATGAATTTTAAAAAATCTAAGCAGACCCTTCGATACCAACGTAGAAAGTATATAATGCTTTTTTCTCCAGAACTTCATGCTGCAGACAGCTTCTAGTACAGAGAATGAAATTGTAAAAAAAAAAACAAAAAAACCATTTCTGAATAAACAGATAAAAAGTATCTTCAGCTTCCACTGACTGTAATTGCACATTTGTGCTCAGCTGCCTATAATTACATGCTATCTGGTCTAGAGAAAGATCATGTGAAAGTTGACATTCGTACCATCTGCCCTTCTAACTACTTTGGTCAGACATCAACAGGGGCTGAAATCAGTTATTACTTCTCTATTAAATTTAGCTTTGCCTCAGGATGTATTTACTAATAAACTGAATGACCTTTCTGTTAGAATGCAGTTTGTGACAGGATAATATGACAGGTATATTTATTTTTTTTATTTCTTCTTCAGAAGAAATTCCAGCAGTTCGCTTTGAGAGGACTCACTAAACACTATTTTTCATCCAGAATATAAACATAGAGCATAGACAAAATCAAAATCAATCCCACTCAATGGGATTTGGAGGGAAATTGCAAACSCACTCTGCACACTGGATTCAATTTTGGGTGTGGAGAAATAAAAGATATGGCTATTCATGGCTAGGAGAGTGTGGATGAATCATATTTAAAACCTAATGCACATAAGCAATTATATGATGCATGGTCAAAATTGACCCTACGTGAGATTGTTCAGAACTGCAGTTTCAGAATTAGTAGGGCACTCACATCACATTTAATAGACATAGTAAATCAAAACCACTGTGGTTTGTGTAAAAGRTTAGCCCTATTACATGAAAGAACATACGACTTTTTCAATGATGGACTGTATATACTCACTGATGTTTTATCTGCTTTAATTTGAAGTAAATTATACTTAACACTTAAATTCCTTATAGAATTTTAGGCCTGTGGTGACTAAATATAGGGAAATATATATATTATTTCTGTCATTTTTTCACAACTCCAGACACTATACAAGAAGTTGACATAAAGTGAAGCTTGCTGGGTTACAGAGCACTGAGTACAGCATTTGGTGGTGCTTTTCTGTGTGCCTGCAGGTCATAGATAACTCAGGAATGTGTCGTGTTCCATTCCAGAATGACTAAGTATTTTAATTTTTCACAGTAGGAAGGGGTCTCCCAGGAAGAGATTTTCAATACATAAACAAACAATTTATATTAAATATCACAATTCTGTTGAGAACATACCAACTAAAAAGTAATTAATTTGTTTTGAATTAAGTACAAAAACCTTATCATTACCTCTGGGCATCTTGAAAATTATTTAAAATAACAATTCATAATTTATAACCTGCCAGCACAGCACATGGTAGAACTGATACAATCCTTCAGACAGTTATTTAAATCTTTACTCAATATTTAACATCTACGTTTTAAACCCATTTTACCTAAATCTTGAATTGCTGCATAACTTTAACTAATATTTTTTGTAGTATTTGTAAAGTTATGTAAGGGACTTCTTGTTATCACTTTTGAAAAACAAGAGACTTATTCATGCGCACCTCGTTTTTAATTTGCTATGCTTTTTTTTGGAGCATTTTCCGTTTATTTGTCCAACTATAGCATTGCAAACTGTATCACTACTATGCAAGAAAATTTCAGGTTGAAGGAAAATAGTTCCTGTTCCAGAGCATAGGTAAAATAGGGGKTTTTTTTTAATTTATTGGGAGTATCAACTCTGTAAACTAATGAAGCGTATCTAAAAGAATCAAACTCATCTATTGGCAAATCGATTTAAAATATCACTGGCAACCCGTGGAGAGTGATGGAATAAACACATTCCCCACCTTGTAGAAATTCACGACAGCGAGACGGCCTGATGTTGCTGGCTGACACTGATGGCTGTTTCTCKTGTTCCTGTGTGCAGGGAGCTTATCGGCCACCTCCGGCCCTACAGAGCCTTCTACGGCAGCCTGGCCGATCAGCTGTGCGGGAATGAGCTGGCAGCTGCTGATGGACTCCCCTGTTGGAACGGAGAAGACGTCGTAAGGAGGTAGCTCTCTGACTCACTTTTGTCTTTTTTTCTTTCCTGAGTCGCGTTTCACTAAAACAGCTTCTGTTCGAGTCGGGCGTGGTGTTTTCCCTGTRCCCGTGTCAAGATTAGTTTGAAAAATAGATAAGCACGGGTTCCCTTCTCTCAGGCTTTACCTGTACACAGTAAATAAAACCTCTCAGCATCTCTGTTTAGGAAAAACAAAAGAATTCTAGTGTTCTTCAGACATTTTTCCTTCAAATTTGCAGCACCTAAACATACACTGGAAAAGAAGCTGGACTGACATTTACAAAATACAGTTGGATAAAAAGGATATGGATTTTTGTTTGAGCTTGATCTTTATAAAATGCTCCTTTCAATGCAGCATGTGGTAACAGACTCAAGCTTAAAACCTTCTCTGCCTATGAAGCATGAAGTAATCTCTTCATAGATATAGTTTCCCATGAGAGAGCTAAAAGTTAAACATGAAGATAAAACATTTTAAAAGTGAAACACGTATTTTTTTATATATGCAGCAGCTTGGGAGACATCATTCAGCAGCAATGGCAAAGAAGAGATAATAAAAGACTGCAGTCCTAGATGTATGTCTCTGGAATCAATATATTACACAGCTTATAAAACACAAGCATTTTTGGATGGCAGAAAGATTTTCAGAGAGCTGATCTCTATGTTTTTGCTTTATTGGTTTGATCACCAAAGCAAGTATTTCTCTGAGCAGGAAATCCTTCCCTTCCTGATGACAGAGACCAAAATATTGAAAAGTTCGTTGCAATTATTTGTAGCAAAAATCATTATGTTAATGTGGTATGTATTTGTAGGTAGTATCAAAGGTCATATCAAAGAGGGCTGTGAGTTAATGAAGTGTGAGATAGCTGGTACCAAGTAAAGGCAGCAGTGGACAATATGCACCATAGGTATCTCTAAAAAGTTAGGTAGGAGCTGTCATTTATTGATTGATACCTTGGGAAAGTTAATGGACATTCTTTAAGCCAACAGCTACAGGCCCACTTTTCTTTATCTTCTTGGGCAGTCCTGTGCTTTGGCAGCACCAAGGTCCAGTGAGTGGTTGACTCCCTTGATAGTCTCACTGGCAACCTTTGTCCAGAGATTTCAACAATCTTCTGAAGACGCCGTGTTCCTTCTTTAGGTAACTGTATTTGAGATTTAATCTCAACTGTGTGTCCTTGCTTTTGTTTTTCTGCCCATTCCCTGGTTGATTTAAAGTATTCCTATCAAGTGTTTCCGTAACAATATAGAGTGAGGGTCTTGTAATTACAGATTTCCTAAGAACAAGGTTCATCTATCATTACTTTTGACTGCTTATATACTTACTATTAATATATTCTATATTTTCAAACCTATATTATTCTATTGTATGGTACTATTATGTGGTATCTATTATTACATTATATGATTATACTGTGATTTTGTTTGTACTGTTATACTGTACTGCTTGATTTTGATTGATTAGACACTAAAGCCCTGATAGAGAAATGAAACATTCTCCAAATTCTCAAAATTCATGGTGTTCTTTAAACGTAATTTAATATATATGCTAATATATATATAGGCTATATATATGCCAATATATATGYGCATATATATATATATATATATGTGCACATATATATATGCACACAATATATTTATTATTGGATCCACCCAAAGATATAATGGGTGACAAAAGCACTGTATCTTAAAGGTAAGGAATACTACTTTGGTATTAGTTTAACTTAAAAATTTCCTTAACTAAAATATTTTGTCTTTGTATATATATTACTGTATATATATTTATATTTTCGGTCAGTAAATGTGGGTGTCAGCTTCCTCAAAGAGCTGAGATGTAGATAATAGAAGTACAGACTGATGATTAAAACCAGAAGAGCCGGGTACTCTGAGTTGCTCTTGATTATCAGCTGGAGCTGAGACCTGCAGATTTGTTCCTACACCTCAAGACCTCTGATTGTACACTAAATACATTGTGGTACATTATCTTCTGTTTTTATGTAGACACTCAGATCTGTCCTCTTCCATCCCTTCATTTTGCCTTCTTGTTCAGTCAATGTGCCCTTCATTCAGTTTTATTTGTTTATGTTTGTTCTCTTGTAACTGAAGGGGGAAATCTTTCCTGCAGTTTGACTGAGATATGGAGTTTTTTACTATTAGTGTTATTATTACAGAAGTGATGATCCAGGGAGAAGTGTCTATTATCTGCTTTCATAATGGCTAGGATGCATAGCAAGCATTTGAAATATATTTTGCTTAAACATTAACAAGAGTTTTCTAGTGACAAGGGAAAAAATAAGTATTGTTGTCCAGCATCTGCATGAAGAAGGATTTTTAAGAATAGGCAAGGCAAGACACTGAGAAATGATGCAGCAGGAGCTGATTTTTCTTAGAGATGTGGAGATAAATTGGATAACTTCTTAAAATCTCCTTAAGCCCTATGATTCTGATCTAGGATTATCTAGATCCTGTGTTGCTCAACTTCTCTTGTCATGATCCCAGGATACTGTGACATTTTAGAAGCCATAAGGACCTGAGCAGGCATCATCGCTTTTCTCTCTAAATACTGAAGAACCTATACACTCACTTTCTTTACTTCTTTTGTGTTGGGGTGCACTATGTGCGGGAAGAGAGATAGGCTCAGAGGACTGGAGAGAGAGCTTCTTTTTTGGCCTTGGAGGTGATTTTGGGAGTGCATCTAGGTTACTAGGGATGGGCTGAGAGAGGATTGTGGGTTTGTGGACAGTGCTGGACTTATGAGATGTGATAATTGTAGTTTGTGACTTTATAGGGTATTGTTTACCTGTTACTATAATAGGCAATGTTTGTGCACTATCTTAGGTGATTGAGGGACACTGAGGTGAACATCTTTCTTGTTTATATGATGTGATATCTTGTTGGGTGCTGGTATTTAGGGAATATTTTACTGCACAATAAAGGCTTTTGCATTTCTCCATCTTGGCGGCGGAGTCGTGCCCCTGCGTGAATACTGCACTTTTGTTCTCTCATCCTGCCTTCCCACTAGTATAATAATAAATAACGATATTGATGAACTCATTAGTTCATCTCACCAGTGTTTCTGGCACTGATGGGGAAAAGTTTGTATTGTTCAAATTAGTTAAAGACAAATAGATTTTATCCATTTTGAGATTCTTCATTCTTTCAATCTGTTTTTGCCTTCTGTTTCAAAAACGTGTGCCATAACTGCTGGTGACTGGAAGTTTGGGCTTCACATGAGAAAACAATGTAATGAACTATGTATTGCTGGTGTATCAGGACATGGAGAGATTGCTTAGACTGCTTGCTGTATCTGTGTTTCAAGCTACAAGTAGCAAAAAAGCCCTGGAGACAAAAGACAGATGAATGGAAAAAAAAATCTTTTCCGTTCTTCATTTTCCTTTTTGTGCATCTTTCTAAAGGAAGCAATTCAAGGGTTTTAACAGCTATAATATTGTATATCAGTTAAATCTTATAACCTTTTCCTTCTCTAATACTATCCAAGAGATTATCAAGCCTGGATGGGAAAAGGTCAGAAAATGAAAAAGGGTATTATTGAAATGAAAGCTTACTTAACAGTTTACATTTCATATGCTTCAGCTGTTCCATTTTTGGTTTAAGCTTTATTTGTTTTTCAAATCACAATAGCATGGGAATATGGCTCTTGATTCTGCAGTTCTAGAATTGTTCTGGATCTAGCATTTCACAGAGTATAGGCTCATGCTTTCATCAGAACCTCAGACCGGAATTCCCACACTCCTGTATGCATGCCTGAAAATATCAGTAGTGGCCAGGACTTGCGGGAGCAAGACCACTCTCCTGAGGTCTGTGTCACTGCAGCAYGAGGGACAAGACATCTCAGAGGAGTCTTCAGTCCTTCCACTGTCTTACCCAATTGTGTGACTGCAGTGGCCTAGCATGAAATTGAAATTCAAAGTTCACCTTCAAAGGCATGGCTGAGTGTCATGATGAAATATCTGGAATTTAGTGTTACAGGATTCATTAGGTTCAATGGAAAAAGAGGTATTGAAATTAATAAGTTATGCACTACCAAAGCATATGAGTTTGGAATTTCAGTGGCATCTTAGCATTAAAGCTAAAATAATGGGAGCTGTGCAAATAGACTGAGATTGTTCCACTTCACAAACATAAAAAGRTTTAACTGAGATTTATACAGCTTTGGTGGTCCAGAGAGCCTGGCTAGAATGTGAAGAGAGATAAATTAAAAATACACAGAGGACAGCATAATATGTACTGTACGTCTTCAGACCAGCAATTTAACTGAAATAAAAATAGATKTGAGTGAAAAAAATAGTAAAATTATGTGTGTTGAAGGATACACGACTAATGGAGATTATTAAAAACAGCTAATCAAGTTTTGAAGGAAGAGTTTCATATAAAATGCATATCTGAAGTATCCAAATTAAGAGAAATTAAACAGCATGATTGATTTTAATTGCTGAGCAAATTGTTAAAAAGTGATTATAATAAGCATCTCTCATCAAATAAACGCTTAGCTTTAGCACAGCTCTTAGGGTGGGGAWATTTTCTCTTTTGATTCTTAAGTATTCTGAAATGAGTACAATCCTGATCCTGTTCTTATCCAACAAAGGAAGATAAATGGTGATATAAGGGAAATTAATAAATTGATTCTAATTTCCTTCTATTTGAACTAATCATCACATTTTAAAATAAGGAAGAATGTAAACTGCCGTCAAAGGCACCACTTGACACCTAYGCAAAAGATTTGTCTGAGCAACTAAAGTGTAGAAACAGCCCATTATGGGTGTTTATGCTTAGCCTAATAGGCTGCTGCCCAGAAGGACCAGCAACAGATTACAGAGGAAAAACAACTCTAAGTTTGTACTTCCTCAAAATATGCAAATTTGCAAATGCCTGACCCGGAACTGTGAGCATTCAATCTTCCCATGAACTCAAAAAATCTTCACACCAGTAGCTTTCCACAACAAGAGAACCAGAAGTTTTCAAATACAAAAGCAGAGTCAATTTAAGAGGGGCTTATGATGCATATTTCTGTGTCAACATAGAAAAGAAATGAAATGGCATATGATCCCTTCGTTTATAATAATTGTGGGGTTTGTTCCCTATTTTGCCATGAGTTATAACAATAAGAGTCATTCCTGCTTTAATATTGTTAATGTCTGTTCTCAATATATGCTTAGATAAATCTGATGACGCTTCAAGATGGAATGGATTTAATTACATAAAATCAGCAAAATATGTATTGCATTCGATGACCTCAAAATAAATGTTCTRCTTTTCCTTTTGTTTGCCTGAGCAAATACATCATTTTCTGCAGTGTTTGCCCTAGAATCATTGCACTTGTTTGTCGTGCACAGCAGAGGTTCTAACACTGGGTGAATTAATTTCTATTTGGTTGGTAATAATTTACAAATTGTATTGACTTTTAAAATGAAAAACATGATTAGCACCATATTAAATAAATTGTAGCATTTATAAAGTCACAGGAGACTGTTCAAAGGTAGGCACGAGAAAGAACAGTAACAAAGGATATTCYGAGTTTGAATGATTGCATCATCATACCTTCATTTTGGAAGGTTTTGGTCTTTCATGTCATAAAGTRTGGTAAAGAAGTCCTGAATTCACTTGGAAAACCTTTAAGAGTCACCAGATCACTAATATTAAATTGTGATGCCTATTTTTCTATGACTATGTAAAATGAAAGAATGGAGGCAATGAGAATAAAAATCTATTGTCTCCTTTTTGTGTAAGGGTTTATATTAAAACCAAGGAAAACTCATGCAGGAGACTTTGATGCATAGTTCAAAAATAAACCTTGCATAGAATAAATAACTATGAATCATAGTAGATTATAGTAGACAGAAAGTTTGTGCCACATTGAAGTTCTTATAAAAGAAATATGCTCTTACTGAATTCAACTTAGATATAGAGGTTCTCTTTCAAATAATAAGTTTAGTGATATTTTACAATGAGACTTCTTTCACACACTGATACTCTGAAACATTTTATGTTTCTAAACTCAAGTTATTTATCACCTCTAGCCTTGGCAATTTGGTACAGCAGCTCTCAATGAATTATTTAAACAATATTTTGGGTTGTGAAATATTGTCTATGAGGTCTTCTTTCCCTGTAATGCCCACAGCAGGTTTCTATAAACTCTGCAACTTTACCAGTCCAGAGAGGAAACTTCAGTGTAATGATGTTCAGCACTGCAGCATTTACAGATGTTCCTTTCAACCTTTGTATTATCATGTAACATCTGCTGAATACTTTTCTCTTGACAGCTATAGGTCAGATTTTCATTGAGCATCCTGCACTGCCTTCAAAAGTGTGCTGTTGAAACTTAGATTGTGCTGAGGGCTTTGTTTTTTACATTTTTACAGACGATGTAGATACTCAAGCAGGGTGACTTTAAAGATCTGGAAATTGGTTGTGATTCTTATGTGAAAACCACTAATTTTTCCTATGAGTCTAATTATGAAAATTTGCAGAAAGTTTTTCTTCATGTAAGAAAAATTTGCTTTATGTAATCCTATTTTGATGAATATTCTATAGATTTTTATATGCACAAATTGATTTTGTTACTGTCATTTATGTAATACAGATGATAAAAAATTGGTATTCATACAGTTCTATCAATGCATTCAAAAAATGAGTTTGTTCATTATTTTTTCTAGAAATAAACATTCTTTCCAGTTTTATCAACTTTTTCTTGCTGCTTTTGTGGTCAAAAGAATCATTAGATCCTCTGCAATGAAGTAAAACTAATCTGCCATTCACAACTGTGAGTCTACGAGCATGTACTTCATAATATCATTATGTCCTTCTTAATAAAAGTTACAGTTTCTTATCTTCTTTAGCAGCTCAGCTTCTACTTGTATTCCTTTAGAACCGTATGATTGGAAGCATAAATTGGCTTATATTCATTAAAATTACTATTTTGTTCTGTTTCTGTTGTAACACTGCATTTTTAAGGTCAAAGATTTTAGCACTAGTCCACATGTGGGCTCTCAGGAAAATTAAGCTGTGTTAATGAAGACTGTGAATTTAGAAATCAGTGATGTTAGCTCATTTTTTTTTTCTTAGTTCATTAAATAACCCAAACTGAAGATACTTTAATTCAGAAGGAATTTTAATTTTTAAAGTGTAGTATTCCACACAGACATTTAATGAGGCAGCCCAGTTAATGCCTACTGCTATGAGTGCTTCTGTGACAACTCTCTCTGAAAAAAGAGTGAAGCAAAACCCAGTGAAAAGGACATAGGTGTGCACATGTATGCCGTGCTGCAGCCTTAGTACATGATCCAGTCAACACTAGTGTGAATAGTCACATCCAAATGTGAAAGGTTTTCATGTTCAGGTAGCACCCTAAGATATCAGAAGTTACTATGAAGAACAGATCAAAGCAGCTGAACTAAATTGTTACGTTCATGCAACAGGAGACTGTGCAGGTTCTTGCCAAAAACATGTTTTATACCTGTGAGACAGAGAAAGGAAATAAGAAGCATAAAACCCAGTCCAATCTCACAATGAGTTGTTTTTCTTTCAGAATAAACAAAACCTCTCTGCTACCAGCAAGACCTTCCTTCAAACTGTTAGGAATCTTTATGCATATTTGAGAAAATCCCTTGGATGGAGGGGTTACACTCTAGTGTTCTGCTGTGTAATACGATGAAGCTTCTCCTCCTAAGGAGTTTGAGGAGTGAATCTCAAACACATTTATGTCTTATGTTAATAAGAGCTTGCTGTGTTGAAATTTGTGTTATTCTTCATCATATCTACTCCAGGTATTTGTGTGAAGAAATGCATGTCTGAATGGGCCTCTTGGTCTCTTTTTCAGTGAAGASTTAAATGGACCCTTGTAGGATGCAATTAGTTTAGTCTTCCAATCAGTTGGATAGAACTTCCTAGGACTTTCTTCTCCCCCTTGTATGTAAAGGGCATCAGTCTAAAAGTACTGGTAGAACTTACATTATCAAAGTTTAAAATATCTAGTAACTCAAGCTGATACAAAGTATCTATGCTGAGGCAAAAAACTAAAATAAACCTAAAGACTAAATATTACAGCTGGTAGACTGATCCAGAACAGCTGTGCTTGAGTGTTAGAGATATTTCACTTGAAAACTAGGTGTCCATGTTGATCCATATACTGCAAGTAATACCATATAACACTGTTGATCTATTTTTTCTAGTACTGATCTTCTGGTCAAAGTGATGTATTAAGCTCACTGAGCTGAGCTGTATGAAATAATCATGCAAGACAAAGCATCAGTTTAATTCTTTCTCAGTACCTTAGGTCAAGGGTGGAACATATTCTTGAATAAGGCACAAAACCTTGTGTTTCGCATCGTTTCTCAAAGTTTCAGTTTAAATGTTAGATAAAATTTGGAACAGATTTGGAGAGAATTAGAGTGTTCATGGAAAGAAGATTGACTTTTCCTTTAATTTTCCGTCTGTTTCCTTAGCCTATTTTCACTGTAGGTGATATTATGCTATCTAGAACTCCAGGTTTTAAGTCTCCAATCATAGAATCACAGAATGGGCCAGATTGGACGGGACCACAGAGGTACATCTGGTCCAACCTCCCTGCTCAAGCAGGGTCATCCCAGAGCACATGGCACAGGATTGCATCCAGACAGTTCTTGAAAATCTCCAGTGAGGGAGACTCCACAACCTCTCTGGACGAGGTTCAGTTCTTATAAACAGTTACTATAAACTGTTATTAACAGTTCTTACAACAGTTCTTAGAAAGTGCTATAAAAACTGGCATGTTCGTGTCCTTTTTGCAAATATGTCAATGACAATGTTTGAGAGATGCTGATGTTCCTGTATAAAATAGGTTCCCGGCAATCCTTTTTTTTTAATATGTCTCACTTTCATACCCTGGTGTCTTTAAAACATCTGAATCACACATTAATACTACAGTTATAGATGAAGTAACAAGCCTATCCTATGTTACATCTACTAAAAATGCATTTTTTCATTGTTTAAGTAAGTGTTTCTGGAATCTACAAAGCATGGCAGACAGCTAATATTAAGTGCAAACATCAAAGCAACTTGCTCTATTCTACTTMAGGAAGAAAAGTATATTAACAGTGCCCCCTGAAATCCTTGTACAGAAGATATTTAAAATTAATAAAAACGAATTTAAAAATCCAACCAGTGTTTTTGATATAAGGATGTGTCATTTTCCATTGCAAAGTGTTAAACATGGTCAGTTAACACACTGCGATTCTGAATGGTGGAAGAACAGCACTGAACAGTGCAGGGGTGCTAGACAGCAGCTAATGGAGAGAGGTGGCATAAACCATTGTAGGGGGTTTTGAACAAGAATGTCTAGGCAAAGATTACTGGCCCTGGACAACATGTATTTCTAGCACAGGAAATATTTTACCATGATCAAACCCAACAAAAGCTTATTCTGGAAGACTGCCCTTCAGCCTTTTGACAGCACAGACTGTATTCACAGAGATTCACAGTAATCATTTAATTTCAAATAAATATTTTAATATAGAGAGAATTAGTTTTTCAAACGAGAAATTTTTACCAGTCACTTCAAGAGCTCTGCTCTTCACTTCAAGGCTCTGCTCCCTCTCTGCAATTTTAATTGCTTAGTAAAGGAATATATTTGCAGTGAAAAAGAGTTGAATCAAACAGCCAGAAGTTGTTTATTTGCTTTGACACCTGTGAAGAATTTAAAATGAAAATTAATTTAACTCATGTTTCAGTCAATATAGTYAATTCTTTTGGGTTCATATGTTGACAATGCCATATTTGAGTGTACAAGGAAGTGTACAACAATTTGAGTGTACAACTTCATTTTTTAGGGTGAGATTCARCTGATGTCTATAGCTATGCAAACATAGGCATCTAATTTGGACTTCTTGAGCCTGTGCAGTCAATGGAGAGAGACACATCCTACTTAGTGCTGGTGGACCACTGTAATCACTTGTAAGTGTGCAGCACAGAGTGGTTGCATAGCTTAGATCATCTGAATCTTGTCCTCAAGGACRTGTAAGTCTGATGGTAAAACATTTGCACCCTAAGGGAACACTGTCATGGTTTAACTCCAGCCAGAGGCAGAGTTCTTCGCAGCCACTCGCTCATGGCCCCTGATGCCTTGAAGTGACTACTTGAAAGCAGAGGCTAGACAGGATTAAGAGAATAAAGCAGGTATTTATTTGAAGGGCCTTCAAAGGTGCACCTTGGGCAGTCAAGAGGCTACACCCAAGATGGACCCTGGGTCACGGGTTTTTCACACTTTTATAAGTTTGGTCCATTTGCATATCAGGGTTAATTCTCCAATTACAATYTCAGGCAATTAAGTAATTACCCCAAGTTCCCCCCCTCTCCTCTCCGTTTCCAGAGGCTTTAGTTTACATATTTCAGGGCCTGGGACAACAAGGTGTCCTTGAAATGCAAACCTAGAGAGGGTTTGTTATGTCTAACCAGAATGAGAGAACAGTAGCTAACAGGCTATATGAAGTTTCAGAGTTACATACTAAGCAGCAGAGGATCTGAAAAAGATAGGAGTTAAAACCTATGGCATCACCCCAACAGCRGGATTGGGGAGGGAATCAGAAGGGTAAAAGCTAGAAAACTTGGGAGTTAAGACAGTTCAGTAGAGAAAGCAAAAGCCACATACACAAGCAAAGCAAAACAAGGAATTACTTCACTGCTCCCCACAGGCAGGCAGGTGTTCAGCCATCTCCAGGAGAGCAGAGCCCCATCACATCTAACAGTGACTTGGGATGACAAAATTTCATCACTCCAAACACTCTCCTTCCTCCTTCTTCCCCCACACTCTRTATACTGACCATGGTGCCCTATGGTCTGGAATATCCCTTTGGTCAGTTTGGGTCTCCTGTCCTGGCTGTGTCTCCTCCCAACTTCCCATGCACCCCCAGCTTCCTTGCCATCATGGCAGTACAAAAAGCAGAAAAGGCCTTGTCTCYGTGCAAGCCCTGCCCAGCAATAACAAACACATCTCTATATTATCAACCCTGTGTTCAGCACAAATCCAAAACACAGCCTCATGCCAGCCGCGTGAAGAAAATTAGCTCTACCCCTGTTAAAAACACCACAAACATAGAGAGACAATTCAGAGCATATTTCATGGCTACCAAAAGGAAAGTACAGAAATGGGTCACTTCTACCCTGTGCTTCAGGGAGCTGTAGTTACAAGTGCACCACTGTGCACCACCCTTAGTTGTTAAAAAGATCAGAAGGTAAAAAAACCCCAAGTTTTCTGGACTCCAGCTAAAGCTCATTGATTTGCTGTTCCCTGCTTCCTGTCAGAGTCCTCTACGCTCTGAATTCCTCTGTAGAGAGAGCCTATGTGGCAGATGCTTCAACAGTGCCATTGGAGCAGTTCACAGTGGTAGATGCAGCGCACACAGCGAGTCAAGCAGATGCTCACGACAAGAAAAACTCTCGTCTCAGCTGTGTACACAAATTGTACTGGAATACATGAAGAGAAGCCATATGTAAAAAGATCCTACAGTTGTTGTTCAGATGAGCAATTTTCTCTAATAATTGCATCAGTCCCCAAAAGGTTTAAACTATTTGGGATTTACACTGCCCATTTTTCCATAAATATTACATAGACATTGAATAAAATATATTATCATTTCATAGAAAGAGAACAAAATCTTTTTCTAGGTACAGAACAACTCATGTCCTAGAAAAACATCACCTGACAAATAGGCAGTGTGTTTAAGTTAATTTTTCTCATATATATGTGTGTTTGAAATAATTCTGAGCTTATGCATTTAACTTGAGTGGATGTGAGAATAATGCTCCATCACCTTCACCTGTCTGCTGGCAATTAAGAGGTACAGATATGTACTGTACTCATGTAATAGGGAATTTTGCCAGAGAAAATACATTCTGTATTTTAAGGAAATCAGACATAGTCCTTGTGGGACTTTTTAGTCTTTTTTAACCTTGTGTCTTACATTTTCTTMCTGTAAGTCCAAATTACTTTAAAAATCATTCATTATTAAAAAAAATGCAGAACTGTAGCCATGATGTGTGTGCCAAGCCACGTATGAGATGTCAGCATTAGTTTCCAGCACATCTAATGGTAGCTCTAGTTCACATTTCATGACACTATTATGATGAAAAAGAAACAAAAATGGGATTTTGGGGGGGCTGTATTAATACTTGTTGAACTGCACCAAGTCTGATTAGCCCATAATCAATCACCTGTGTTCAAAGCTGCCTTTTTTTTTTTTTTTTTTTTTTAAACACACGTTCACAGCATTGCAAAGTGAAACAGCAACAGGAGCAAAATCCCTTGTTTTGGTAGTCCTGCGGAGAGAGCTGTTCTTGCTGTTGTTGTATCCTACGTTGCCACCCAGTGGAGAAGACTGTAACTTCTCCTGATCACGATAGCGAAAATGAGAAGCCTTATCACAGTCATAGATTGTCCTGACTTGGAAAGGACCCACAAGGATCATCGAGTCCAACTCCTGGCCCTGTGCAGGACATCCCCAGAATCACACCATGTGCCTGAGAGTGTTCAAACACTTGTTGACCTCTGTCAGACTGGTGCTGTGACTACTTCTTACCCCCTGGACAGTAGCCCTTTATTCTGCAAGCAAATACAGGCGGTCTTTTTGGGAAAACATTGATTGCTTTTGTTGTTTTCAGTTGCTCTGGTATTTGTCCCTTTTCTCTACATATTTGCTGAGTTTGGCCGGTGTGCTAATGCCACATAACATGGAACAACAATGCAGTTCCATTTACATTAATGTAAAAACGGATCAACATGGCAGTGGGTCAGAGCTGTGRTTTGCAACAGTGCCTTGTGTTTTAGGAAAAAAAAAGTTGCATTATTTTCRACTTCCTTTAAGTTATGCCATGTGCTGTTAAAATCACTTCTAACACAAACATCTTTTGGCCTTAGCTGTGTTTAAACAAGCAGCTCACTACTTTGAGGAAAAAAAAACAAACCACCCAAACTGCAAACCTGTTTTCCACTTCATATTACTGAATTTTCTGACTCATTCTGTACTTATTTCATCTAAGTGTTTGCAATTGCTGTACAAAGCTATTATAGGCAAGTGTTGGCAGCCACTGGTATTTGAGTAGTGAATCATGAGGAAATAGTCTGAGTGTTTAACAAAAGGAGGACAGAAGAGAAGGTTGAATTAGAGTACAGAAAAAAAAGGAAGGGCGCTGATGACTCTGAGGAAGAGAGATATGGATGGAAGACAGCGGCCGGTAGCTTCCATATCAGAAGCAATCTCTGAATAGCCATCACTTTTTCCTGGTCCACAACCCCAACAGCATCCAAAGGAGACCAAACACAAATAGAGAAAGATATCTGGTAAACCCTTTTTCTTTGAAAGTCTGTAGTAGGCCGTTGCTGCAGCAAAGGCCAAGTTACCAAGCAAACAATTTCAAAGAGTTCTTCCTTTCTTTAGAAAGATTAAAAGCAATAGAAACTCAATGTCTTCAAATTGTCCTTCTTATTTTCTGCTGAAAAGGAGCCTCCTTATCTAGTCTATTACTTGATATCTCAATTTTTCAATTTCTTCCCCCAAAGACTTTATCAGGAGAGGGAAGGAGAGGAGGGCAGGGCTGATTCTGCCCTCAAATGCGCATGGAGGGTGTTTAAACTTGTTGTGAGAGATTCTGCTTCTTTAAAGCCCCCTCAGCATTAACATTCTCCTTTTATCAGTCTGTCGTAGTTTGACCCGAATTAACAGGCAGTTCCTTAAACCAATCACGCTTCTCTCAATTTCACGTATTTAAACCCTGTAGAAGGCGGGGTTTTTTTTTTTTGGGAGAGGAAGAAAGTTTTTCCGTTCGGGTTTGGTGCAGGACAGAGGAGGAGAGGGAGGGGTRGACCCTGGTAGCCCGGCCGCGGGGCTGGGGCCAGGCGCCCCTGCCCYGGCCTCTCTGCCTCCTGCTCCTTTTCCTAATGCTGCAGCACGGACCCTGGGTCCTTGGGAGGGGGAACTATGAAGCCGTCAGACGCAGTTTTCTTAAGAAGTCGGCGGGAGCKTTCCAGCCTACAGCCGAAATACTTCAAGCCGAACTGAAGCAAATACTGTTCAGTTAGCGGCGCAAAGAAAGCAGAAGCCTTTCTTCACCGTAGACTCTAACTAGTAACAGCAACTTCAGAGGCAAAGAGAGAGAGAAGTAAAAAGCTGATCACGTGAGACGAAGCTCCACAGCCTCTAAAGATGGCTTCGGAAGAAGACAGAGGGCGGTGCCGCGCTCCCCGCATGCAGCTTAAAATACTTTTTGCAATGCCGTGGTAAAAACTGTAATATCATAACTGTCTCTTTAATCTATTTGGGGTGCATGGGGGGATGGACAGTTCACATGTGGCTTGCAAGAGTTAAAAAGGTGCCTGTGCCAGCCAAGCGGAAAAAAGAGGTTTTTTTTAAAACTGGGGGCAGAAAAACCTTTGCATTCAAACCAAAATAATTCATCCTTAAAAAAATTAATAAYCCCATGTAATGGTCCATGTCTTACAGTGTAACAGAACTGTGAGTTTTCATGGAAGAGATGTGTCACACCACAGCAGGTTTTTTTTTTTTTTTCCTATTTTTTTCCTTTTCTTTCAAGTCTGTTAATAAACTTCCTTATAGTCTGTAAGTTTTGTGCCTGCTTTGCTTTTTCTCTTAATACTTATCTCACAGAAAAAACATCAAAGTATTGTATAATTTGTCTTTAAAACCACTACACAGTCTTTTACTGATCAAACCAAGTTGTAGCAGGTAAGGCAGAAACTTGGGAGGATATAAAACCTATGTCTCTGTATTTTTCTCATTGTTTGCAGTGTGAATAAAGAAAACCAAAAAACATGCTATTATTTATCATTTTCAAAGTAAAAATGTTCATGAACTGCTACAGTTCAGGACTCCAATGGGAAAAAGACAGATAATATTTTTTTCCTCTTTGTGTGTAGAACTTTTGTTGTTAGTCAGGGCTCAGAAASACAGAAAAGCCTGCATTAGGAAGGGACCTGTGGAATTACTGGTACAAACTTCAGTAACAAGTCAGGGCCATAGATTAGGATATTCAGGACACTGCCAAGCTGAGTAACATTTTCAATGGCAGATATTTCGCTAATTTTTATAGCAGCCTATTCCAATGTTCAGCTGTTCAGGTGCTGCTTCTTTTCATATATCTAGACAGCATTTTCCACGAGCAACTTTCACATGTTACTTCTTGTTCTGTCACTGTGCATCTTTGTGAAAACGTTATGCACTCCTTCTCTGTATCTATAATTTAGGTATTTTTATAAAGTGTGTAGGGAGATCCCCCCTCAGCCTGGTCTTTCCCAGGCTGAATGAACACAATTCATTCATCTTCTCTTTATATATCAAGTTCTCCAGCTCCCTTAACATCTTGGTGGCATCTTAATGGATTCACTTTTCTTTTCAGGTCTGTAAAGGCCCATATGTTGCTGTGACATTTGCAATTATGGTTTTGGTTTGTGTTGTTTTTTTTTTTCCCTTCGATGCTCTATCTGTCTTCAGTGTAACTGGGGGAAGGTAACAAAAGCATACTCTGAAATCCACTGCTCACCCTTAACATGACCTCTGATACACTTTGGACATAGATCTGAGTATTCCTCTAAGATCAGTCATTTCATTACTCTATGGTATGTAATTTCCAGAACTAGTTACATAATTATTCAGCCTTCAGACTATTTTTTATTCTTATATATTCCTTAAGATTGCAATACAGCATAAGGTTGCGAGATTTGGGCTTATTTTTTTTGTTTTGTTTTTCTCCTATGTTCCTATAATCAAAGCTGTGTAAATTGTGGCCACATATTATTAATGTTTGATATACAGATGTATAGGCCAAATGATTAATGGAGAAATTGAACAGTCAACAGCTAAGATTTTGAAGAGTTCTCAGAGGAGAAAAAAAATCCCACTAATTTTAAACCCTGAGTATATGTGCAGAAACTGGAGAGGGATTAATTTCTCCTAAATTATGGACTTGTTACTCTCTTTCTACTTGAAGAAGCAGATACGGGCACATCTACAGTAGCATTTTAGTTTGGATCAGCAGTATGCTTTTGACATAAATCTCAATCATTCCCAGTTACTTCAGTTCATGTTGTGGAACAGTCTTGGGCCAAATAAACAGGATTCTTTTTAGATGAAACTAAACAGTGAGGTGCACCTGAAGATCACAGCTAACGCACCCTGACTACCAATGGGCATTCAGTTTCTTGAGATTAAAATTGGTCTAATCAAGTATTCTCTTCCCTACAGATATCTGTAGTCTAGATATTGGGCCCTAAGCATCAGGTTTTGACAGGAAAAAAAAAATCTGTAAATTTGTGGTTATATAATTTAGCTACTTGCTAGTATTGGACGCAACTTGGTTTATTATGGCTCACCACAGGGAACTGTGCATGTGTTTAGGAGGAAGGGAGACTGGTAGGAAAACCAGTGTACAAAACCTGGCAAACACAGGCACATGAAGTGAATTGTCTGGATTTCATTAAATAAAAAAAGGAGGGTCAATGTGTGATATATTTGTATTCAGCCTATATTGCCTGTTCATTATTCTAAGACTCATTTTAATGGATTATATAACAATTAACATTCTTTTTTTTTAAAGAACCTTGTTGACACTTGTATTGAGAAGGGAACTGTTAAATTATGTGCTTGATAGAAAGGCTTGTGATTGTTTGAAATAATCATGTTTATAGCAACACAAACCTCTAATGAGGCATGATGAACTGAGACATCTACTTCAATGGAGGCAAATAAAGTGAAACACTTTTCCTCCAAACAGAGTACATGCTCTGTTGTTTCAGTGGGACAATCATCACGTACAAAGCAGTGTATTGGGATGTTTTTCAGCCCTAATTGCCCTGTCACTTACAATTAGAGGTGTTAATGTAACTGTGAAATGCTACAAATTACTTGTGGCTTTTGCTCCTTATGCATTCTCAGCCTGTCTTGCACAGAAGGATATCAGAATGACTGAGATCTCTTGCTGAGCCTGTTATTAAGGTTTGCTTGTTCTGCTCCCTGGGTACAGTTATTCACTCAGTGTGGATTCAGTATTATGGGTGTAAAGATGCCTGCAGCAGAATGGATCCTTTAAACATAAAGGGAAAAATGTTCATTTATTAGGCATTTCTTCTGAAATAGCTGGAGCTATAACAGCAATTTTTATTGCTATACTGGTTAAAAAATTATAGTTTTTAACCAAAGTTGTTATTGGTATGAAATAATATAATTTTCAAAATCTTACAGGTGCCTACTGATTTATAGGGTTTCGACATTATTTTTTTTTATTATACTTAAGGAGCAGATGTATTTCAAAATCCTGCCAGTGTGATCGTCTAGAACAAAGGGATCATCTCAGCAGAATGACACAGAAATTTTTGACTGTTGGAGGAAACATGAACTTGAAAGGGGAGGTCTGAGGACAGTGTGTTTGCTAGTCCTCTTGTTTCACTAAGCAGTATCAAAAGCTTATCTGGTCCAACACTGATAAATAAACCAAAGGGGACAAATCAAATGAACACTGTGCTACTGTACTCTGTAATAGACAGAGAAAAGGAAGAAATGCAGAGGATTCACAGAAGGGTGGCCAAATGTTCTTGGTAGGTTAGGTTTTATTTTCTTCCACTACTGAAAACTACCGGGTGCAGTCATTCAGTGAACTAATAGACTTATTTCATCTTGTTTTGAAACAGCTGCTTTGCATTTCTGCAGTCTTAGAGATTGCCTTGCTTTTTGAAAGGGCAAATGTCTCTGACAGTGGATTAAACTCCCTAGTGTTAACTTCAGAGCTGGGAAAAAACCTCACAGTGCAAGATGGTTTTATCCTATTGCCTGAAGTCTTGGAACACTGAATAAATTGTACACAGTCAGGGACACTTCAGTTTCATCACCAGGTGATGGATGGCTAGGTAAAGTGGCAGATATGTTCAGTTTTCAAGTACATATACTGCTTAGTGAAGGAATTTAAAATATCACTCATCATTATTGTTTCTTTGGATTAAAAACTGATTACTGAAGCCCATTATTTATAAGGTAACATTTTAAATTGAATTAATCCAGATGAAGTAGTTTCTCCTTAATATTTTTTTTCTTTTACCTGTGCAGTACAAACATCCTGGTAAAATAAATGTAAATTTTAAAGACAGTAAAGCCTRCCTATGCTTATAAGGGGAGATGTCAGCATTTGAAAATATTTTGAAAATAGGAGAAAAGTCTTTAAAGTCTTTATTAGTCTTCAAAGACATGAATGATTTTCAAAAAGGCTTTTTAAATTTTCTTGGAAATTATGAAATTTTGAGGGCAAACATGTTTTGTATGTTAGGGAAGTTTTTATCTTATACCACTTTTCTCAGCAAAACAAATGAGCAATTGGCTAAAATTATGTAATGGTTAAAAATCGTAAATACATAATTGTTTACAAGAATTGTTTAAGCCATGAGAAGTAAGGATAAAACTGGCAACTACTAAGACTTTGGTTTTTTGCATAATGACAAGTATAGATTCATGTAGAGATGCAATGACCCTGACTTATGTACCTGTATTTGTGTGTGTACTGACACATGTGGGATAGGAAAAAAGACAATTCTGYAAACTGAAAGCATGAATGTATTCTCCAAGCAGACTAAAAAGATTGTATCACTAGTATGTGACATAGTATGTAAATGAAATCTAACGGRATACTCACCAACAAAAACTTAATTAGATGGATGTCAGTCTCATATGTGTGCATGTGTGTGTCAGCTTAGAATAGTATTAAAGACCAAGTAGCAAATTTGTCAGACCTACAACATGTAATAATTAAAATTGCCTAATATTGTAACTTTTTATATCATAACAGTTTGATTTTCAGTACTTCTTAGCTGTAGGAAGTGTTTTGAGGGCTGGATGGCAACACTAACACTATCATCACAAATATAGACTATGAAATATTTTTCTTGCTGAAGGGAAATGTTTCTCAAATTGGAATCTCTGCACGCCTGGCCTATGGGAGAAAAAGAAGAACCTTTTTCTTTCTAAAATATCTTGGGGATGAAGCTTTCATGTTTGCTACTTTACATTTCTAGTCTAGTCAGAGAACTGGATTTAGAGACTAAAAAAATACATATTAATGCTGCCACAACATGGTGGATTATATACTTCAGTTCCTGGTCTGCGAACACTGGGAATAATGGAGCATGGTTTTAACCTGGGCTTTAGGCATCTGACTTTGGGCTTTTTCATAGGCTAATCTCCTGAACAGCAGCCAGAGCTGGACAGACTCTGCAGGAAGGTGATTGGGAAGCCCTGAGTTAAGCTGCTTCTCTAAGCAGCTCTTTTGGAGAAGCAGTCACCTTTCTCCCACGATAACACAGGAAGCCTTGCCCAAATCCCTCTGATTCATCTTTCTTGCAGGCTTCCTTTCCCTTGACTTTGTCATCTGCTTAACTCAGACAAGAAAAAGGCATTTTGGAAGGTAAATGCAGTCAGAGAAATGTTGCTGAAATCAAAGGAACTTCTTATGTGTGTAACCACACACACACAAAAAAGTACTTGCAAAGCTGGGGTGTTAGATAATGAAGTTTTTGAGGAATATGCTCTCTGTTTGGCAGAGTTATTTGTTAAATAAATAGTAACCAGACAGCACTGCTTTGGCAATCAATAACTGTAGTATTTCTTTTCATGTTTGTGTGTAGATAAAATGTGTTTATGCCGAAGCTGTTGCAAAGACTGACTGAGACTTTAAAAGTGGCATAGTCACTCAAATATTTCACATGTGCTTTTCACCAAGGTATGACAAGTTTTATTTTTGTGTAAAGGGCCTTATGATAAACAGAAAGAACTGTGCTGCTGTATTTCGTAGATATGGCTGATTTTTAAAAGTATTTTCAACTATATTTTCACATCAACCTGCAGAAGCATAAAGACATTAGCTCTTTTTATCTAACACTACTTATTCAGATACTGGACAGTTACACTTGCCATTTCTGATCTCTAGAGAAGAAGGTGATTAACTGCAGTTTTTTCTCCCTTACTTGATTGTAGCTATCTAGAAACAAGCTATAAAAAGGCCTATTCAAGGGAAAGAAAGAAGGTCAGGCACTCAATCAGGCTGTAAGAGCTGGGGTTACTGTCAAAATGGAAAATCTTTTCTATAAAATAATAACTTCTTCTGTGATAGTTTTTTCTATTATTAATATAAAATTAGCATAGGTTTTGTACCAGTTTTTTTTTTCTCATTTAAATCTGTAATTCAACTATTAACCTGCTGACAGAAAGAGCAGGTTAAGCTGTGGAAGACCAATGGCACCCTGAAATAGAATGGAAGATGTAGCATTGGTGGTTTCTGGGTTTTGGGTATTTGTGTAGGATCCCTAATGGCTATGGAATGGAGAATAACACTAAAATTTTTAAATTATATTGACATAGCATAGAAAATATCTGAAAAAAAAAAGAAATTTAATAGGGAAAACTGCAATGAGCAGTAGGTAGACAGAAATAAATGTCATGTGCTTACTGGGTGAACTRATTAGGTAACAGCTCTCCAAGGAAAGGTGGAGAAGCTGTGCTGTATCACAGTCAGAATGTATTCCAAGAGACATGTACTGTTGGGAAAGAGGCAAGCATGTATCACAGGATGCCATACAGTTGTGTATTTTCAACTCTATCAGCACAATGAAAGGGTCAGCCAGAATAGCATGGCCAGCCAGGGTAAGGAGGGCATGGAAAGAGCAAGTTCCAGGGCATGGAAAGAGCAAGTTCCTGCTGAGAGCTGTGTGACAAAGTGTTCATGCAGCAGTGTTGGGCACATTCACAGAGTTTGGGGGCTGTTTGGTTCTTTTGTGTCATTTTGTTATGGTATTGGCGCCATAATACTGACCAATGTTCCTATGGAAACAGAAAACAGGGAAGGATTACTGTGGGAAAGATACAGAAAGAAGTAACAATGGTTATGTCAGAGATAAATGATGATAGTTATGTCTAAGAAAAAAAATGGTGATCTATGGAGGCTTCACATATCTCAGGTCCATCTAATTTATTCTGGCAACACTCCATTTACTCCACATTAAATTAAGTGTCWCCATAAGGGCATTTATAGGCAATGGCATTCTCTCTCTGCACAGGCAGAAGTCTTCTCTAAGTTCTCTGATATGCACAACAGTAAAGGTGCAAATTTCTGTATTTTGGTAGTCAGTTACTATTATACGGGCATTTGCACAGGACAGAAAAGTATCTGATTTAGGATAAAAATTGTTTTTACTTCACGTTTCCTTCGCAAAAGAAAAAGCCAGCAAGCATTCTGCACTGTCAATGATTCCTGATGAACAGGACACAAAGTCCTTTGAAGTCAGCTATAGCTCAGGGATTTCACAGCTGTATGGCAGATGAGTATGCTGGGGTTGTCACACAGTCGTAGGATGCTTGCAGGGGCCTCTGGAGAGCAATCTAGCTCTCTGCTCAGAGCAGGGTCACCTGGGGCTGGTTTCTAAGGGTTCTATTTTGTCTCACGTTTTACTTAGGCTTTCTTTTGCTTATGATGCCCCTGTAGAAACTTCCCTTCTTGTCCTGCTGAAGCTCACCATCTTCTGGGTCCTGGATTAATATGATTTCCCAGAGCAGAGCTCCAGCAATACACAGCAGCCAGGAAACAACCACCTCTACCCTTGCCTCCTCCCAGGGTCTAATTCATAGGGCTTGTAGCCCGCCCTGCAGCCACAGCTGTTTGTCAGAGACACTCCAGGTGGAGGTGTTCCAAACCAATTGGATCCAGGTAGATCTCGGTCTTGAATGAGTGCTTGGCTAGTGCACACCAGTGGGGCTCAACATTATCCTTTGTGCGTCTCTCCAGATTTAACTCCAGGTGGGTTGTGACTTTTCCTCCATCCCTACACCCCATCTCTGTATTTGTCCTTGGTGCCTTGTCCCTACTTCCACCTCCTACAGGCTTCCTTTTGAGTTTGAGGGTAGTCAGATGCTCCTTGTTCATCCACATAAGCCTCCTGTCTCCTTTGCTTGATTTCCTGCACAAGAAAGTGGACTGTTCTCAAGCTTGGATGAGATGAACCATCTTTTTTCGGAGCTTTCCTTTCCCCAGAACCATCTCCCATGACAATTGTACTAGCAGATCTGTGAACAGGCCAAAGTCTACTCTCTCTTCCTTTCTCTCCCATTAAGCAAGGCTCTTGAGAATAATAGAAAATATGTTTAAAGCTACTTTGAGGTCTTTAAAGTATCATACCTCGCAGTTGAGCTTCATACACTGCTACACAGCTTGCAGAGTGTTGAGGCTGTGTCCTGTTCTTGTGCCACCATCTACCTGACTTTTAAATTGCATTTATATACCTCACACCCATTCCTGGTTTTGGACAGTGTGTCCACATGGAAGCAACCATCTTCCCTTAGCCTGTGTGTGGTTCTGCTAAACTAAAGAAGCTCTTCCAGGACGTATGTTCCCTGCTAAAAGGAGAGCAGTATAGAAGGTTCCTAGCTGAGCTGGCACGTCCACCCTGCACTGTGTGGAGGTGCCATTCCCTGGCATCAGCGTAGCTGAATATTAAGTCATCCCTACCAATGTTCATTCTGCTGTTGCATCCGAAGATCCTGTTTTCATGGCTGCAGCATTTGGTAGCTCACTGTGATTATGTGATCAAATACACTTGATAGGGAAAAGAATTTCTGTTAAGTACATAAACCTGATCTTGGGAAAAATGTAAGTAGCGTGAAGTGTAATGATACAGAGCTCTGTCACTTAATTTCTGACTCCTTCTACTCTACTCATATTAACCACCCRTGACAATCTCTGCTACAAATATCAGACACGTGATGAAGGCAAACTGGGTACAATAAAGTAATGTTTACATTTGCATTGGGAAATCATATTTGTGTGGCATGAGATGGCTGAGTTTATCTAAAATATACCTATTTGGCTACCTGTCAAAGCAGTTTTAGGGCACTTTAAAGATTGTTCTTTTTGTTTTAGATTAAGTATCTATTTCAGGACTCCAATACCATTAATTTATCACAAGCTGTTTAGTTACAATGCATATGTGGTTCACAAGAGGAATAATTCCTTTTTATTATATTGATACCCTTGACATAATTAAAATCAAGATTCCATTTTTTTTTTCAAGCATGTCCTCCGTATTTTGTAAGCTGTGAAGGAGACTTGAAAGTGATTAAAGTGATAAATCCACAAGTTAGGATTTTTTTCCTTAAGAAGCTCAATATCTCTTTCTTTCTGTTAAAATCTTGTCCTTTTTGCTCTTGCTGTCACAGAAAACAACATCAGTTTTTCTCAGCACCTTTACTAGTGAGTAGATGACATACATATGATTAATTAGAGTTTTTGAATTACTATTGGTAAAAATATTGAAAGATGAAGGATCTTTGAAGGCAGATGAAATAAACACAAAAATTATGGAATTTAAATGTCAGTCTTCTTGGGAAAGAAATACTAAATGTAATCATTCATATGAAGATTCAATTAAACTTTAGAAGAGGTTCTGAGTATTTTCTATGTAATTGCAGGGAGTGAAGTTTACAGAGTAGTAAAGTATTACCTGAAAAATTGCTAGCAATGGAAAATTATGCCCCAATCATATGTTTAAGAATATTAATATTGAAGTTGATGATTTGTCAATCTGTGGGCAACAGCTTTTACACAAAAAAAAATCTATCTGAAATGTGCTCAAAAGATTCCTGTCAAAATATTTGTTTGTCTGAAATCTTTTAAGTTTTGAAAATTTCATATTCCTTTGTTTAGTCCATATTTTTTATTAATTTAAGATCTTTTTGGGGTATAGTGCACTACATTACTCTTTGTATTTTGCTATTATTTTTTCAGTTTTAAGCTATAGGTTTGTCTTCATTCTAGAAGGTATTATCAATCACTAATTACAAAAGCCAGACAAGCAAATATTGAGTGACAAGATTCGGTTCTTAAACTCGTTTTCCTTACCTTCTTCCCATTCATTTTGCCAATGGAATCTAGTCCCTTACTTAGGCAAAAATAAATTTCAATACATACTAATATTCCTGACCATTTCCCCAAAATACTAATTATAATATCAAATAATAAAGTGCAGAAAAGAAAAAATCAAATCAACTACCTGCAAATTATCAATCTCTACAATGTTCTTTTCTTCAAGTATATATGAATATTGGGAATGTCTATAAACTGTTGTTTATAGACACTTGCCTGTGTAGAGCTGAAATAGCAAAGGGTATAAATTAATTATTTGTGCATGAAAGTAGCTATTTATGCATTTATACCTGTATGTAAAATATTTACGTATTATTTATGGTTAAGCTTGTAACTGTCAAACATACAGAGTGGGGACCTATACTGTGTTCCATAAATTTTTGTATAAACTGTGGTTTAAATCCATCAACTGAGCAAAAGGGGTAAAAAAATGCCTCCCAGATTCCCATATCAGCTGTTTCCTTCTTCCCTGGCAATGTCATAAAACCCCAGTGCACCTACCGATGTTGTGCAGCAGTCACAGGGATTATCTTTATGTAGCCTACAATAATTCAGGCTCACCTCATTGAAGTTTTTTGGATGGAGTACWGCTGGACATGGCATCACCTAAGTTTATCTAAATGATGTTCACATGAAGAACCTTTAATTAACTCTCCGTAACTGTGCTGAATAACTTACCAAATACTATTTGTTTGAAAAAAAAAAAAGTGGTTCAAATCAGATGGACCAAGCAGAACCAGAATGGTTATATATATATATACATGTATGGTCCAACATCACTGATTGGCTCCCAAAATCCTTGGAGTAGGGTGGTGTGTTCAACAGGGTGCCATGCCGTGGTTGAAGCCCAGGCCAGTTAAAGCAGCTCAGTGTCTGATGATGTGGTTGGTGAATCAGCTGTGGTCAAGCTTAGCTCCAGTCATTGGATGGAAGTGTGATGAGGAAAAGGCACAGTTTGAGTTGGAGCAGAACACAGGTTGTATGGCAAAACTACAGGCTGGGATTTAGCGAAAAAACAGAACTGGAGACTATGATCATGTTGTAGCAGGCAGGAAAAATTGTGCATATGAAGATTTTTCACTACTGCTCAGTTAGGGGGACAAAAGATAAAAGATACCATAAGAAAAATTATTAAAAGTACAAATGGAGTAACTGTATAGAATGAGGGAAGAAAAGGAAAAGAAATTCATTTGAATAAAGCTCAGAAAGTCAGCATCTGTGTTGAAGACCATAGTATAGTAGCATCAATTCTTTAAATCAGTTTAATTGTCTTAAATGTGGGATCCTTTCATGGTTTTAACTAGCCTGCTGCATCTGAAACAAGGGGTCATGTCCATATTTTTAAAACTACAGAAAACTCTGAGTAATTAATTCAACTTGTCAACATCTTGTGAAGTTAAACATACATAAGCTGTCTATCACAGTTTCCCAGGGCRTACAAGAGAAAAAAGAAATGTAGGAAATACAGAGGCTGTTGAGCAATTTTCATAACTAAACAGTCCATGATAACTACAAGTGCAGCCAAACAAATGTTTACCCTTTTCCTTAAATATTTGCATGAGATAATATTTCATAATGACTGTTTTCTTTCTTCCTGTTCAAAGATTCCTAAAAAATAGGAAAAAGTGTCCTGGTATATATTTCAGCACTCATTTRGTGCATTAACTCTTTTTTATTAGCCAGGTCAGTGAAAGCAGAATTGTGCATTACCTTGAAAAATGAGGGAGTTTCTTTCCTTACTGATCTCAGTCCTATTAATTTCCTTATCAGTTTGTATCTTTCAGAAGTAGCCTTTTGACAGTCATCTCAGCATTTTAAGTGCGTATTTGCTCTGTTTGGTAGCATCAACTTTTGCCCTAGAGCTTCATGAATCATTGAAAATGACCATTCAGTCAACTTTTAAAAATATATATTGACAGAAAATCTTAAGAACATTGTTAGCGGTTCTATTTTACCTAACTATAGTAAAACAAATTCCATACAGTAAATTAAGATGTCTTAGGTTAATGTAATTGTTCTGTGGATTTGCAGATAAAGGTTCTTTTCAAAAGGTGTGGAACACCTAATTCTTTCCACAACATAGTCAATTTTTTTGTGTCTATCTTTTCTGGAAGTCTTTTCCTAAGCATTAGTTCTTGAGTTTTAAAAGAGTCATAATTTTTTCTTGGTTTTTTTCCTCGTATTTTTTTTTTCACTTGTAACCTTAAGGGTACCACCATGTGAATATTAATTCTTGTAATACACTACAAGTGTGGGAGATGTAGGAAATGGGGATGCTGAACACATGACGTGCAGCTGTCCTGGTGAAACTGGRTCTGACTCCAGCCCTGAATAACACATTCCATCTTAGCTGGGT
Source organism: Parotia lawesii (assembly GCA_003713295.1). Lineage (NCBI taxonomy): Eukaryota > Metazoa > Chordata > Aves > Passeriformes > Paradisaeidae > Parotia > Parotia lawesii. Next base: position 1,749,445 of record RAHM01000012.1, read on the forward strand.
TTGTTCTGATTTGAAGCAGCATTTGATGATGTCAGGGAAAGTATGATAGGAGGGAAAAGAGAAGGATGCATTCCAGAAGTTAAAAAATTAATTTAATGATTTGTGGCTCATTTGTGATCATTTTTTTTCCTACAGTATCCTCTAATGTTTCTTTTGTACCTGAAAGAGCATGCTAATGACTGTGCTGTAAGCTGCACTGTGGAATTCTCCAGTGTGCAATCTCGGAAGGATCGCCCTTTTTCCTTTCTGCTTATAATGCACTAAATTCACAAGAGAATTAGGAGAGGGTACTCAGAACCCATCTGTGCTTTCACTAGCATTACCTCCAAAGCGCCTTTATTAGTAACATAGTGCAGTCCTGCATTTTAAAGACTGGTTTACCATTGATCACTTGTTCTTTTTTATTACGTCTTCAAGCAATTCTGTATATTGATATAGCATCTGTCACTCTGATATCCAAATACTAAACAATATTGAATGCTGCTAGGTCACAGTATAAGTAGCACTTTCATCTCTTCTTCTGTCATGAGAAACGGGGAAGGGTTGTGTCTGTGGTTTGCTTAGTTGCACTTTTTAAAATAGCAGCATCGCTCTTAGGGATGCAAGCTGGCTTGAGGTTGTTTAAGAATGTAGAGTCAGGGCATTCTCAAAGAATATTTTGTGGGTAAAGATGTGACACAGCTGGCCTTTCAGTGACCACTGGGATTTCTAGGCCCTCCCTTTACCCAGGAARGGAGTTCACTAGTTTTCTTAGAAAAGTTGCATTTTGCTATGCTGTCCTCTAAAATCTGGCAGCATGGCATTAGAAGTATGGCAAGTAAATCCCTTCAGTGAGTCTTCCGTGTCAGCATCCCAGTAAAGGAAGGTAGGTATCATCAGTGAGATTTGTGGAAATCTCATTATAGGAATGCCTGAAAACTGAGCAATTTCCTGTTTTCCTGCAGTGATTTCACTATTCCAATAGCAATGAAAACAAACMTATGCAAAAATAAAAAAAAGTATGTCAAACCACACATCTGTTAAATAATMTCAAAATGGAAAGGTGATGCTGTGTTTTAAATGTCCTCTTGTTATTGAAATCTTATCTTAAAATTAAAAATCKATACCAAAATAACATTAGAACACTTCATTGTATTTTTAGTAAAAKGTTAAACTGCTTTGGAATGTTGAGGGCAGCTGTTCTGGTACTTTCTGTACCTACACAAGGCACAGATAAATGGACTAGCAAAATGTGCTTTGAGGCAGCCTAAAAATTTATAAATGACATAATAAAGTGTTGTTGGGGGAGCAAAATGGTTATTGATACTCAAATGAGATGTTGCTCAAAAATTCATGTTATTTCTTCACAGTCCAACCTGTGTTGATCAGTGCTGATGGGATGATATCTACTTCATAGGAAACAGATGGAATCATGCATATATGTGATAAGAAACATTAATTTAGGCATACTTTCTTCTGTAGATAATATAATCCTCAGCATGAGAAGTAACTGTATGATTTGCCCTTATATAAGGTCCCTCCTTTGTCCAATTTACAGAAATTTTATGTACTTACTGTAATACATAAAATAGCTCAGGTGACTTAAGGTATAGAAAATACAAGTTTTATTTTAGAGTTGATTATGTTTTTTCTTTGAGGGAATTGAGGGAAATAGAAGCTATGTATATCCTGTGCCCTACACTTTGAAGTCTACAAAATTATATTTATAGGTGAAAATAGTTATTTAATATATTGCAATTGAAAACAGAAAGTAGGATACAGAATACCAGCTAATTCCAAGTCAAATTAATTTCTAATCCATCACTTTAAATCCACATTCTGCCTATGAAAATGGAGAATTCAGTAGTTTTTGAACAATTTGATGGAAAAAAGCCAGGATTGAAAAAAAATACTGAAAAGGCACTTTGAAACCTGAAGATAAATAAAAGAAATGCACTAAATGAGTAGCAGAAAAATGTCAAGTTTTCATTTGCCTGTACTCACAATCTGAGGTTGAATTATTGAATTTCAACATCTTTTGATACCTTCAGTTCTCGGTAAAGTTAGTGCAAGTTTCTTATAATTGCACTGCAGCACTACAAATGGGACCTTCCAGTTTTGRTGGTGAAGTTCTGGAAATACAAGTTTTATCCCTAAGCAGATAATTTTAAAGCCAACTAAAGTTAAACCTCTAAGAGGGTTGGAAGTCAAATGAATGCACATTAGGGAAGAAATTACAGAGACTGAGAAGAATCTGAAGTAACTRAAAAAATAAGACCCTAAAGATGTTTAAAAAAAAGGAGGAAAAGGAAGATCAAAAAGGTGACAAGAAGTCCTAAGAAACCACCATATGTCATGCAATAAAACAGGTTGAGCTGAAACTTCTAGGAGTTAAATGTATGAGACAGGAGAATAACACCAGGAAATAAACATACAGGATAAAAGGAACCTGTCAAACAGATCAAACATTAATTTACCTCTGAGTGACATATTTCTGCTGTTTGGAAGAAAGTACTTCTCTACAATCACAAGAAGATGGAGAATAAATCTGCCTATTTGTGCAAATGCATCCCTTCTCTGGCCTTAGTTGTATCCTCAGGCATATACAGGCGTCTCAGCCTTGCTAATTCTGTTGAAAATATTTTTCACTACTCAAGCAAGGCTGTCATTTCTATCCCCCTGCCAGCTGGCCCTCTGCTGATATATTGAAATAACCTGTCATCTGAATGACAGCTGGCAGTAAGAGGACTTCTGGTGATGGAGTTGATTACTAAGCCTCATTGACAGAAATAAGTGTTTTTGCTCAGTCTTTCTTCAGCCTTCCTTCCGGGCAGAAGAATAAAGATAAATATTCATTGACAGGCTTCGAGTTTAATGAGAATACTCAGCCGTGTGGATTTATTTTTTCCCTTCTCTCTTTATTTTAATTGATATGATTCTTGGGCACAGCTTCTAAATGCTTTAAAGGTGATTCCTTTCTCTGATGCTGTTTTTATCCTATAATAATATATATACATGCTATACTATATGTTATTATAATACAGTCAAAGTTACTTGGATTTTTTTTCTTTGTCTCTGAAACATAGAAACAAAGCCTGAACTGATATTATTTTATGCTTTCAGACAAAAAAAATGTTTCATTATTCAAACTATAATAAGGATATATTCACAGCCTTTGAAGGCAAGAAGTGACAATGGAAGATAAAAGGAAATTATATACTCTTTGCCACTAAAAGACACTCTCAAAAACATGCAAGCAGAGAGCATACTAAGAAGGATATGGTTGCAATTATCAGTGGAACTTTAGAGACTCTTCTCCATGACTTCAGCAGCTGATTGTAGATAAATAAATCCACAGATACACAGATAATAATAATTTGGAACTCAGCAAAGCTGTGTGTTCCCTTGGCTACATATCGTACTGGCAAGCACTGCATCAAAAAAAAACCAAATGAAAACCTGGTGTATAATTTTCAGGACTTTCTTCATCTAAAGAAATGTCCAATACATTTCATTTTAAAACTATTTATCCTTTTCTCACATTCTTCTTCTCTTTCAAAAAAATAGTTGATTCTTTCTTTTAACAATACTAGATTTCTTAAAAACCTTTCTAAAACTAAAGTGTTCAAGCAAATTCTTTGAAATGAGGCAGGTGGGAGAGACCACTACACCCCTTAAATCAGGATAGTGAGGGAGTCAGACCACAGATAGCAAGGACCATGCTGCAATGCGGAGGATAAGCAGTTCTTAAGAAGGCTTAACTCCGAGGAAGTCTTCATGGCATCATATAACCTGAAGTGAAATGTCTATTTTTGTACAGCACATACTTGTGAAGACTGAAATTTTCTCAGGTGTTTTTTTAAATGAAAATAAAAAGTTTGGACCCATTTAATGAGTTAATATTTTTAAGATCTTGAGTGTTTTTCTGGGTATTCAATACAATGTAATCATAGAGCAGAAGGAGAGATGACAATTTGTTACAATGCTCCTGTAACAGCTTTCAGATTTGGTAATAACAGCTAAACCCAAAATACCCAAAGCTTTCCCAGAACTATCAGGCTCACTTAGAAAACCAATGTTATTTCTCACTATCTCTCTCATACATAGTTACTTCAGATGCTTGATGACTGAGTGTTGATGTTGCCAGCATGACTTTAAAAGGGACGTTTGAAACTCTAAGTCAGGACCAGTTTTTAATTAATTTTAATCACAGAACTAAATGTGAATAGAAAGGTATCTTCTAAACACCAGTGCACTTACACTTATATGTTGTAAAAATACTATCCTTAGTATCAAAGACTTTTATCATAAAATCACAGAATCATAGAATGGTATGGATGGGAAGGGAGATTAAAGATAATCTAGGTCCAACCCTCGCTGCCATGGGCAGGGACACCTCCCACTAGGCTGACCAACACATGTGCCAGGAACTATAATCCAGAAGAAAGGATATATGGTTAGAAAAGTCTTGGTCTTAATCTTAGGAGTGTGCACTGAATCATTGTACAGCCTTTTACAAGTCACTTTGCCTTTCTCTGGTTCCCCACAGAAGAGTAAAATCACTTACCTAGCTGCCTTATGGGGGTAAAATGAATATAAATTAAATCATGCTTCTAAAGTATTCGGATAAATTATCATTACGGTGTTAGTTATCATGAGGATAATCAAAACTGGGTGAGCAAAATTTTACAGAGCGTTGTCAACTGATATGAGAAAAGGCAGGATAAAATTTGTCATTGGATTCTTAACTTCATATACCCTTGTCAGACTTTGCAAGCAGACTCAGGATAACGTGTGATATTTCTTATCTAGACATAGCAAGCTGAATAAGGAACAGATTGTCAGCCTAATATATGTATCACAGTAGCCCCAGGGCAGAGCAAATCTTTATGGTCAATTTATGAATGCCTGAAAGGTTTAGCTAGGAATAAAATAATGCAAACTGGCAACCTTAACTGTATTGTAATTTCCCAGTTTAAAATTTTTCTTGTTAGAATGAATCAGTTTGGCAATGCTAGCACAGAATTTATTGTGTTCTTAAACCCTCAGAATAGTCATCACTTTTGCAGTTAACACTGAACGAACTTTTAATGCATTTATTCTAATAGTTAATTTCAATAAGTACTTGTATTGGATTTGTATTGTCTCCAGTCACCCTCAGGGAATGTTAGATGTAGATYTGTGGTCCAGCTTTAAATTAAACAAGCTTGTATACACACAGAGATACTACAACAAATAACCTGAATGGTTTTACCTTTAAGATTCTCAAAGAAATAACTCAGCATAAGAAAATAATTGTTTGTAAGTGAATTTAATGATCAATGACATGTAATTCAAAGTAATATATTTATCTCACTTAGTAGATTGCTGCAGCGGAAAAAGAAATTATGTCTGCAGTGTTTCAAATATACAGTGTTTCTGTCTTATCAGACCATGAATTTGCTTAAAAAATGGAAAGCTGTTCTACTAGGCAGATGTATTTTCATCTTTGTCAATGCTATATTAATTGTATTTACTTTTTTTTCCATTGTGATTTTTTTATATGGAAGCCATAATTTTACAGGATATAAAAAAGGTGTTAAGCTTCCTGAAATTAATATYGGGAAAAAAAATTAAATCAAGCCCGTTAGTAGATTGCATTAGCCTGTAATCTGTCTGCTGGGAGAGGAGGCTATGGACAAAGCTGTTGATACCTAACTGAGAATGAAGGCACATAGCAACTGGAAAATTGCTGGATAGTTCTCTCTGCTTTAATATATTCTCACATTGGCCACATCGTGGAGCTACAGCTAAATGAGTCAGAGACTTTGAAGCACCCTACCAGGTCCACTGAAACAGCAAATATATGCTGAAACCACTACATGTGTGCAAATGCATTTTAATTTTATCATTATTTTTTTTTTCCTTAAAAATAATATGCTAATAGGAATGCCTTCTACTTTTTTCAAGACTGAGATAAAACATTCTCTGGAAAAATAAGATACATTTCAATTTTCCTCCTGTCTCATGGAGGTATAGTTTGAAACTAAGGCATGTTACCATAAGCAAGCAGTAATGGAGTACCATAAGAAATCTTCCTTATTGCCATCAGTCTATGCCCAGAGAAAGAGAATTAACAGTCTGCCTTAATTGCTATAGTTACTGAAATTGCAGTTACTGTTCTTACTCAAACATTTGGTCACATTTTTTAAGAGGTGTTAGTAAATTTTCCTATACAATGTCTTAGGTGGTCTTCCAGATTTCTTTGCTTTTCTTGTTGTCTTTACTGTTTTTCAGTGCATTACTGATTTTCATATGGGTATACTTAAGGTATTTAAACAACTTTCAATAAACTTTCAAAAAAATAAACAACTTCCGTAAATTTTCAATAAATAAGCCAGTCAACCTGAGACGCCCTGGCTCAGTATCCAGATTATTGGCTGAAGTGGTAAAAGCTTGGAGAAGTTCCTGTCTTTAAAGAAATGCCAGGTGTTTGTTTTCAGAAGGTTCTGGGGTTTGATCTGGGGGTGAATAAACGATTCTGACTTATCAGACAGGCTTTCTGAAGTATTTGCCTTGAAAAGTCACTTCTCCCCAGGCTGACTGCTTCAAAACAGCCTGTTGTCTAAGCAAGTCCAGTTTGGCTTGAAGTGGATGATTTTGTAAAGATCCCAAAGTACTCAGGTTATATATTTTCTGTTGAAATAAAGAACTAGGAATTTGGGGTTGTTTTTTGAGGTGGGTTTGTTTTGCTTTTTTTGATTATTTGTTTGAGGTTTTTTCCTCTCTCATAGGGCCTAGTAGCTATTTTTTTCCTTTTTTTTTCTTTTTCCTGTCTTCTTTTTCAAGAATCAGAAGCGAGCATAGTGGTTAAAATCTGTGAAAACAAAGGGGGGAGCTCTTGCTGCACTGGCAGGTGCTGCAGAGAGACTGCTGCAGGAAGGTTTCTGCTGCTTGTTTAAAACACATATTAGAAGGGGAGATTTCCTAAAGGGTTTTGGAGTGGTCCTCTGGCCACTTCTCCTCTAACCCTTGCCTTGCCCATGCCACTACAGGTGAAGTTACTAAAAGATGTGTGCTTGAAGCAACATTTTAGAGCAAATCAAAGCATGCCATTCAGGACAGAATTTTTCCTCTCTTGGATTCCTTTGTAAATATTGTATAAAATGTACATACATATGTAGAATTGAAAGCATTGGATTTGATATTCTTTGTGATTTGTCATTTTCTTTTTTGATACACAGTATTAGTATCAGAAAGCTTGACTCATGTTTGAGTATAGCTTTTTCTATAAAAAACTTAGCATATATAATACAGACTGTTTCTTAAGCATATTTGTCTTGATTGTTAGGTTAATATACAAAAAATTTTAAACTCTCAGTAATTAAAAAATGGTCATGACAAATAAATCCACAGGTACATGGAAATTCGTATCATTTTAGTGTATTTTTTTAGAGCAGTACAAGGGAATTTTGAATGTACAACACAGTACRTATGCAAGTGTGGCATCTAATTCCCTTTGGGTCTGCAGGCTGAAAATATAGCTCTCTTTTTAAAGACCAGACTATGGAACAGTATTTGTAGTTCAAGAGGCATTTACACTGCAGGAACACAGAATGCCATCCATGTTTGTATGTTTACTCTTCAGTCCTGGCAGGTTCTTAAATGTTTAATGTAAGACATATTTCTTCTGTCCTTAGGAAAAAAAAAATCACTTTCCCTCCTCTGCTGGCTCCTTTAATAGAAACAGCCTCCTGAGTATTGGGAAATATTTTTTTCTTTTAAAATACATATATAGTATTTTTAACCTTCAGTTTTAGTTATCTCCAGAAAGTAAGGCCTTCTTTTTTTATCGCTATCATTGGTGGTGTTTTTCTTTTTACTTATGTGCTTCTGTTATGATTCCACTGACAGCTCTGTCRCTTTCTCCAAGAAGAGCCTTGTACCTTTGAAATTGTCATTACCTTTTGTCTGGATGCCAAGATTTCTGCCACTGTAGTCTTGTGATGCAATTGCAGTACCTCGTACTGCCAGCCCAGAGACTCCATATTATGTGGAGTGAAGCTCCAGAATAGAGCAAAGGTATCAACATCCTTATTTTTTAAATGTATTTTCACTGTCTGGTTGGTTATGGGGGCTTCTGGTAGAGCAGGGACTCGGCCTACTGCTGGCATGGAGTTAGCCAATAAAAAAGCCCACCCCAAAGCCCTCTGGATTTAGCAGTCTTCTTTAGCAGACTGGAACCAAAGGTGAAGGGAAGGAGAAAAGGGAAGGAGTGATGCCTGATAATGGTGATGGTCCCTGTATGTAGCATTGAATCAGATATATATCCAAAGCCTTCTTGAAATGGATGAATTAGAAACACCGCTATTGTTATAGACATCTACACCTGTATTACATGCAAGGACTGTTTCACCTGTAGAAGAGGTGACTGAGAGGAAATCTTGTAATTCTTTGATTTCTTAAGGCCAGGCAAGAGTATGGGGACACACTCTTTTCAGTGGTGCCCAGCAACAGGACAAGGGGCAGTGGTCATAGACTAAAACACAGAAAGTTTCATCTGAACATGACAAAAAACTTCTTTATTTTGAGGGTGACAGAACACTGGAACCAGCTGCCCAGCGAGGCTGTGGAGTGTCCTTCCCTGGAGATAATCAAAATCTGCCTGGATGTTATCCTGTGCAACCCGCTCTAGGTGACCCTGCTCTAGCAGGGGGGTTGAAATAGATGATCTCCAGACTCCCTTTCTAAATCCAACTTTTCTGTGATTCTGTGACATGACTGCAATTCACTGTCCAGTATATTTGTTTGTATATATACTGAACTGATTTAAAACTAGGTGGTGTGGAGTCCAGGACACATAGGACTGACAGGAACCTGGGTGAATAGTCAGGCTTCTGGCTGCAAAAAAAACCCCACTACAACCAAATTCCTGTCAGGATCTCAGTCATCTGAGTACAGACGAGCTGTGGAATGTCCGTGGTTACACTAAGTGGTAGCATTGTGTTAGATAGTTATTTGCTAAAAAGCGTCACGTGCAGGTTACCCGCCACATACTGCTATTAAACATTATTTCCTGCAGAGTACTTTGTCATTCAGGGGAAGTACAGCCGCTGTTTGGAGGAGGGCTGTGTCCATTCTTGCAAAGCTGAGGGAATGATGTCTGCAGCCCTAGTGCCTTCATCTGTATGTTGTAAGAAATAACGGTACTGGTAATAATTGCCTTGCAGATGGCATATACAGTGGGAACTCAGGGAAATTACTCTTATTGAGGATACTACTAATAAATTCACTTTTATTATTCTATGTTTTTAAAATCTTGTTATCTTTTAATTTTAGAACGTCCTCTCCCAAAAATTGCCAGTCCAGAGTTTGTGTATCTCTCTTTTCAAAAGACAAGAAAAAGCAGGTAAAAACCAAACTTGATCAAGCCAGCAGCTTTTTGCTTCCCTTCCAGCCAGATGGTACTCATTAGCAGTGGACCGACTGCATCCCTTTTTTTCCCAACAGAAATTCCACCCAATGTAGGCTTGAGAAGATGGACTGTGCAGCCTTTATGTAATATTATGGAGTGTGTTAGATCCAGAAATAAAGGGATCATTTAGAAGGGAAGGAGTTCACATGTGTGAACTGCCTTGGCAGCCATTTCTTTTACGTATACAGGAATTCTTTCACACCCATTGCTCATCATAGCAGTGCTGCTTAAATTTAGGACAAGAAGAGTCTGCAAAGTGAGTTGCAAGATATTAGTGAATTTCTAGATCTAAAATAAAATTGTATGCTCTGACCAGAGTCTGGATAACTTCTGTCTAAATACTGTTATAGAAGCTGACATGTACCTCTTCTGCTGATAGTTTTCTTTTTTATTTATTCACAGCGATTGCTCATTTGATATTTAAAATTTAGAAACAAATAAGTTTAAATTATTGTTATGTGCTGTACCAGTCAGTTCCCTATCCAGAAACTACACTTCTGTAAATAGAGGTTCCCCATCAGAATGGGCTGAGCTGGTATCCTTTAAGTCCTACTTTCTTGTTGATGGTTTCCAGTGGGGTCTGACAGAAGAAAGTGGATAAAGCAAAATGATTTTTTTAAGTGTTGCACTGGGGTTTCTGTGAAATTAGGAGTGCCTGGCCAAGCAGCACTTCTAGTCACATGAGCAACCATTTTAATATGTTTTTATATGCGTATCTGTACTTTTTTTTTTTTTTAGTATGTGTGTATAAAATAACTAATGCTCAGGAATGTATCAGGGCATTTGAAAATTCTCATCTCTCCTGTTAGGTTATTAGAACAGTCCCTGGAAGAGTTTTGATTTATATCAACTGGCACTTCCCCAAGCAATTCCCAGGCATAATTTGGGAGTTTGAAGGTTCTAGGCACTGTTCCCAATAAGCAATATGCTGCAGTCACCCTGTTTTGAAGGCTGGGAGATCTCACTAGCATAGGCAAGGGCTGCTTCACACCTGTTTATCTTGGTGTCAGGAAATGTTCACAGCACACAGATGTCAATTTGATATAATACAGATAGATCACATATACCAGAGAATGAATTGAAATATTCAGGCTCTCTGTGTGTTGGACACTCACCATTTCAAAGTAATTATCTTTCCTTCAATTTTCCATCTCCCAAACTCACACTGTCTTTGCTGGAGAGTTTAGGGTTTAGTTTGCTCATTTCATCATTAAAGCAAATGATTACAGTGAATCCTAAATTGAATACATCGAAACAGATGCATTCTGAATTAGGTTCTGAATTGAGATGTGGCAACACCATGTGGTAACAGCATCTGTGGTGTCAGTATTAGAAAACTCAAAATCTTTTTTGTCTTTTTATTAGTGGTACAGGGAATACAATTGCATGATGACAAACTGATATTGTATGTTTAGCATAATGAGCTCCTTTTCACTTTCAAAGTTTTGAACCATCTCTTCAGCTTCTGAGCTATCCATATAGAAGCAAAGTAACTGTCCACATCTGCACTTTGCTGGAAAATGCCATGCTTGCTATCCTAAGGCATCTTCCTGGACATTCTTTGGGAATGATGAAGCAAGTGAGCAAGAGGATGGTCAATGTGCCCTTTTGTCTTACCTTGTAAACATTTGCAATTCAGACAAATACTAAATTGCCCTTGAGAACTTGCAAGTGTTTGTGGCTTGCACAGTCAGTCAAGTATTGTTAGGTGGTCATTTATCCATTTACTGATTTGTCTTCCCAGAGTTTCAGTAAGAGAAAGACAATATTGCTGCACCCAACAAATGGAAAATAGAAACAATAAGAAATTAAAAATTTTTTCTGAAGCTACAGAGCTGTGATACACCTGCCAACACATTTCTGGAATTTAAACAAGAGTTTAAAGGAATGTGTATGGTGTGTATGTGGCTGGTGTATCAGTTCTCTTCTCCAATTACAAAATCCTCCACCCTCCATCCAAATACTAAGTTCCAGTCTAACTCTCATGCTTGAGCCTCAACTGTGCCTTTGTTTGCACCCTTGCAGTTCAGCTTTACTGGATGTAGTGTACCATGGTGTTACGACCTGCCCCCAAAGGTGAGAGTAACTGAGGTTCCTGTTCATAGATCCCTCGGGGCGGATTAGAGTGAAATCACCCTGAATGATGGATGTTTATATATTTAGCACTACCCCAGCTCCAAAGGGTCGTCTTCTTATCATCCTTTTCCCTTACCTGGCTAAAAACACGGGTTGTTGCTAAATGAAGCTGTGGTCATCCTCCGGTGGTGGGAGGGAATCTCCTCTACACCTGGGCTGTTCTTGTGCACATCAAAGGTTTTGCTACCGCACACCCAGAAACTCTTCTGCTCCCCTTTGGCTGAGAGGTGCAAACCTGGCCTCAGCAAATACTTTTGCAGATGGCTGATTGTTTGAGTCATTAACCTTTAACATTTCAGTCGCTCACACATGGGTGCTCAGTGCAAGCTGTGAAATAGAGGTACACAGCTGACTCTTAAATTTCTTTTTTTATTCATTAATCAGATCTTGAGTTTCAGCTTGTTTCTTGTGGTTTTTTCTCCCTAAATCCTTTCTTCACCATATTTAATAGACTAGACAGATTTTTTGTAACTTCCCGTAAACTTTATGCTGCAGTGAGCTCTATATCCAGCTGAGATGGCTTCCGTTTAGTGATAACCAGGTAGAACTTCCTTTTGCTGCATCTGCATTTGTAATAGTTTCCTGTCTCCAAACAATGTTACAATGTTACAAATGTTACAAAATTTGGTCACCCTCTGGATGACCAATACTCCTAATCTATCTTTTGGGGACCAAACAAATAGCCCTTCCTCTGGCTGTTTAGTGGTTATTCCCATATCTAGGTTGTGGTCTTCAGCACAGAAGGAACCCAGGTGGTACAGCTAGTCTGAAACAGCCAAAATATAACACCAAAATACCTTAAATTTCTGCTAACCTGCTCCCTGTCTTTTGCTTGCAATCCAAAAGACAGAGGCTGGCCATATTTTGCTTTTCAATCATTAAATCTTTGGGTGACTTTTGTTTTGATAGCAGTTACAGTGGAATGTCTGCTTTGGAATTACCTGTTCGTAACACTGAGGCAGCAAGAATTTTCCTGGTGGTATTGAGATATATCATCATGTAAATGGCTCCATGCAAATGCACTTTTGCATTTTTATTGCAATGGCACTTAAACAGAGGGTCAAAATGAAATTTATTTTTAAAGTTCAGATCTTCGAGATCTCTAAGATGAAGCAAAGTGATTTCCCTGGCTAGCAGGTGAACACCTCAGACAGATTCGGTGTCATGGTGTCAGCATTTTGGTCTCGTTCTTGCTGTGAGTGAGATCCTAACTCCTCAACCAGATCAAGGTAGCCCTTCTGCCTTTTTGGAGAGACAATGTAAATAAAGGCTTTGGCTTTGGACCCACTTTGGGAAGCCAACATAAGAAGCCTAGGATGGGAGCAGGTGACTTTGATCATGTACCCTTTTTTGTCAGCAGCAACTGTGCTATATTAGTCCTTTCATAACCTTAGTAAGTTCTATTTAAAGTTGATTAGTCCTTATTCCGGTTTTTCATGTTTGGAATACTATTATTAACTGTGATTTACTAATAGTTGATAGCACCTTCATTTACATTCATTTATTTTTTTTCATTATTCAGTTTATCTTTTCAGTAATTCTCGTTTCCTGAAGAGAGAACTGTAATACCCTGTTATAGTTTATAGAAGTATATTTACTCCTTCCATCTTAGATTGTTGCTGAGATTTAAAAAATGAAATCTTTCTTGGTGTATATTTCTGTCTGGTGGTATTAATCCTCACTTTACCATCCTCCAGCTGTACTCGAGCATTCTGATGACTGGAATTCATCTTTCCAGTTTGGTGACAATGTTTGGCACTGTACACATTTTTTTCCAAAGAAAGACTGATGATGATTTTTTTTTCTCCTGTCTGATCAGTTTTGTTTCTCTTTCTTTGGGATCCCTTTGTCTAATTTTCTTGTCCTCAACTAATATATTCATGTTTTTCTTTTATTTTCAGATGAATTCTCAGCTTCATACATCTTAAATCCAGGAATATTTTCAATTTCAATGTTCTCTATTCCTGTTTCCTTCTTTCTCTCCTTTATTCCTTTTGTTTCCTCCCTCCCTCCTTTTTTTTTTTTTTTTTTAATTATTATTACCTCCTTTACAGCTGATGGTTTGCTTCTCTTGTGTTTCACGTTAACTCCATTTTGGTTAATACCATTCTTCCTAATAGCACACGTACCTGTCTTTAAATACATAGTTTCTGCATCTAGGCAAACCATTACTGAGGTTTTATACTTACCAGGGTTGCACCAAGTAGTTGTGTCAAACACAGGATCTGACTCTTACCTGTTTGAGATATCTGACATCATGGAAAGTTCACCCAGTCTTTAGATGTTCCTAAAATTTCCATAGAAATCTTCTAGTCAAACTGTTGGCTCAGATCCTGACTGTTCTTATTATTCTCTTCATTTAAAGGAAAAATTTAAGTAAACAGGGTGGGTTTTTTTGTAATATTTCCATATATCTGCAATGCAAAATGTCTAAAATTAGTCTTTATCTAGAGTTTTCCTTTCTTTGTAAGCTACAAAGCTGACGTTATATCAAAGTATGTATATGTGGATTTCTGCTTTAAGTAGAAGTTAGCTGTATCCTCTACTGTTAAACACAACCCAGAATGGGACAAAGTATTTCATGAAATTAGGGTAGTCCAGGTGATTAGGATTTTAAAATTTTTATTCTTCTAGTTTTCAACCTCCTGGTATTAGCATTTGATGTAGTAATCAGGAGTCTTGCCTAATACATGTGTTGTTATACTACAGCTTCTCACAGTAATGCCTGTCTGCTCATAGTACCTACCAAGAAACCATGTCCTGTAGAGTTGCCAAGCTAGAAGTGTAAGAGCAGGACTTTTCATTTGCCTTCCTTGAACTTCAAGGGATTCCTGCTGTCCCATTTCTCCAAGTCAGGGAAGCCTCTGAATTGCAGCCCAATTCCAGCCTATTGATTGCTCTTCCACAATTTGACATCACCCCCCAACTTGATGAAAGTGTGTTTCCTTCATTTGTTAAGGTTATTAATAAAGCCATTAAACAGTAGCAGCCCCAACTTTGACTCCACTGAAGTGGTTTTCAATTAAATGTTGTTCTGCTGATCACAACTCACTAAGATTAGCGATCCAGACAATTTTACAACTACTTTACAGTCCATTTACCCAAACTATATCTCATCAGCTTGGCTGTAAGAATACTATGCCAGGCCATTTCAGTGTCTTTGCTGAAGCAGTTTGCACAGCACACTTTGTTCTCCCCTCACCCACAGAGCCACCATGACAGGTGATGACCCCAGGAGGGTCAGGCCCAATTTGCCTTCCCTGTACCTGTGCTGCCTGTTCTCAGGACTGCTTTCCTTTCTCCTGTTTCTGCCCATTCAGAAAAAAAGGTCTGTGAGTGTAATGAACTTCAGAATCTTTGAAAGCATATCATGATGCATAATAAAGACTGTTAAGTTCATTTATGAATTTATTTAAGAATGTACAATCTCAGAGCAGGGAGAACACTGCAGTTTACATTCATGCTTTCAGGTTTCTGTTATCTCAGTTACAGCCTCCTTCTCTCATCAGACCTGGTACAGGAGGCAGTACATTTTCAATGCCAATTCCATTAGAAATGCAAATAAAGCATAGCTGTTGGGAGTCAACTAGTGACTACATCTGGATTCAGGATGATATTTGCAGAAATAAAGGGTTGCAGTTTTTGCAGTACAAAGTATATCTTGAAAAAAATTGCAGTGACAAGTGCGATAGTGAAATTCCCTAGGGGGTGTAATGAAAGCTAAGAGAAAGGGGGAAAAAAAAGGCCGTAAACCAAAATCCAAATCAGATTGGGCTGCATCTGTTTAATCTTAAATCAAGAAAAGTGAGTAGAAGAGGAACCTCACAAATCTTTGGATACTCTGTGAATGTAAAAGCAATACAGGGCTGTGCCTGAGGATATGAATTACACCTCTAGGATTTTCCTGGTATTTCTCAGGAAAAACTGTAGCAGAACAGTTTACCTCTCATAAGACTTTGGTCAGTCTGTCCAAATCAAACAAAATATATCATCTGGGCACAAGGGAACAGTTTGTCTTGTGCAGCAAAATTCAAGGAAGTAATTTGGTTTGCAGAGGAAGGGGTAGTGTTTGTGGGGGGTGTGTGTATGTGTGTGCGTGCGGTGTGCTGGTGATATTATAAGAAAAAAAACCTAATTCAGTTTCTGCCAAACTGGTGAGAGCCTTTTATTTGATCTCAGTCACAGAGGAACTGATCTCCGGTGGTTAAACTATTAGTATTCCAGTCTTAGTCAGTGAAATAAACATATTAATTAATATCCAGGACAGAACTTCATAGATTAAATTGGATGCATTTAGGAATGCTTTTACACATGTCTGTAGATGGCATCAGTGTACTATATGCAAGGCAAAAATAATTAATTATAACGGTAAATCTTTCCTGGCTTCTGTTACCAAGTAATCAACCTGGACAGTTGAGCAAGTGCTCCAACATCTAGGATAGCAATCTTCTGAAATAGAATACAAGTTAACAGGAAAAGCAATGCATTCTTTCTTTTATTACAGATAAGCATGGACTCCCTCTATATTGTTGGAGTCAGCATTTTTCATAACCATTGTCTAGCAGGCACTCAGAGAGACATTCAAGTTCAACATTTATTGATTTTTCTCCTGTTGGGTTATAACAGAAAATTCTTCCTGGACTCTGATGTACAAAAACAGAAGGTGGACTTGATGTTCTAAACTAGAATGTATGTAAATACATTTATAGAATCGAAGGAGAGAAGAAAAGCTGTTTGTGCTCTTTCTACCATCCCAAAAGTAAATACATTTGCAACGAGTAAAATATTAGTGAAGAATGTTTTTAAAAGAAGCTTTTAACAGTAGAGATAATGCTGAGGTATAGCCTATATTRCCTGCCCCTAAGCAGGTTCCAGGCATCAGTCTTTTTCAGCAGCAGCTGAGAAGTCTCCGCAGCACAGAGTATATTTTACCATCAAGTGGGAACTAGTGACCTGTCAGGATCTGCACTTTTGACCTGCAGTGCAACAACAGAAAGATTTTCAAGCTTTATAGTAGGCTGAAACATGACACTTAACCTCTTAAGGGCATTGAACACAGGACCTGTAAAATTGTGACTTAAAAAAGTATACACAAATGTGCAGCTTATCTTAGATAAATCTCGCAGTATGGAAACTATGAGATGGAGAGACTAGTTTTTCTTAAGCAGAGGCCAGAAGCTGCAAAATGCTGGAATAAATAATCAGTCTTTTTATATTAATTGTGTTATTTGGAGAGTCTTAAACAATCCTGTAATACTGTCAGAGCAGGGTCCACAATATTGTCATGGAAGTGTTCAAGGCCAGATTGGCTGGGGCTTTGAGCAGCCTGGTGTAGTGGAAGGTGACCCTGCCCATGGCAGGAGGGTTAGAACTAGGTGGTCTTTGAGGTCCCTTCCAACCCAAATCTTTCTATGATTCTATGACAGACAAGATGACTGGGATCCCTGTATGCTCCCAGCTGCATAAAGCAGGATGTACTTTTACTAAATCTTTTAAAGGCATTCAATAAATCTATTGCCATATTTAGGATGAATTCTAAGAGTAGATAACTGTAATTGTGCTAAACTCTTATGTTTAGGGGACTTAAACAACCCCCAACTAGCCAGATATAAGTACATAGACCTAGAAGAGGTCTGCTGAACCTCAGTTGTGCTCTGCTATCAAAAGCAAAATCACATAATCACTCCTGCATGTTTAGTAAGCTTTATGCTGCAAGTAGTTTGGCTGTGTAATCTCTTCATTCTCTTGAAAAGCTATTTTTTTCATTTCCTCATTCAAGTTTCTTCCAGGAATATGTCCTTGTCATATCAAAGTATGCAAAAACACAGTATTATTGATGCACATTTCAGTGATAAGAAACACTGATAGTTTTTCGGTTTTGCTGTGTCCTGTGCCTTTAGCTTTCTTTTCCTAAGCTTTTTTTTTTTTTTTTTTAAAATTAATTTCCTTTGTGGACATGGACTTCATTATCACTTTTCAATAATAAATACTCAATGTTGTA
This sequence comes from Parotia lawesii, assembly GCA_003713295.1. NCBI lineage: Eukaryota > Metazoa > Chordata > Aves > Passeriformes > Paradisaeidae > Parotia > Parotia lawesii. The sequence goes on from RAHM01000012.1 coordinate 1,767,015, forward strand.
AGATCACTTAGTTCTAAACATGAACTTAGCTTATGTGGCTTCAGTCATTCTTAGTAGGCTAAGGTGACATTTTTTGCTGTTTCAGGTGGTGATTTTTAAAATAGTTCCCTCAAGTAGTAAAGCCATAAACTTTACTAGGTTTACCTGTTCTAAGTGGCCTGGGTTGTGTCCATTCCTTTTTCTATACAGGACTGAACAACATTGTTTAGTGCCAGATTTTCCTAATTATACTTTCATATAGCTTTTACCATTCTGAAATGTCTGAATAGCCAGGGCAACTTTAATCTGCTCTTCCTTTTCCCTCACCTGGTAGTTTGCATCAATGACTACAATCTATCAGGGGTATGGTAGAAGGTAAATTAATTCTAAATAGTCAGCATTTGCTCAATGAGTTGAGGCAGTGCAGACTTTATTTTTTTTTTTTCATTGTACGTTGCAGATGCTTTAGAATTTTCAAAAACAAATACTACACTACTTTCTCTTGAGTACTGTAAGTACACCTGCTCGGTGTAGTGGCAACAAATGCCCAGTGGCTTATACAGAACACCAGCTGTGTTGTATAAATTTGTAATAAGCAATTTGGGGACAGAGATTGCTGCAATCTTAAAGAAAAAAAATCTCCATATGATCTCTATGCACACTCCAGCATTATGAAAACCATCAGAGTATTCCAGTCACAAGTTTCAGAATATTAGAAGAAAAAAATTGCAAAATGTGTATCTATTACATTTCCATTCTGGTTTTACATTTTGTCACAGCCTTAACCTGCTCACAGCTACCAAAATACTTTTGTCCAAGAGCCTGATTTTTTTTAACATACACAGGATTTTAAGAATGTCACCATTCCAGAGAAAGAGGGCCTTTGGTCACACTGCCAGCCTGCAAAGCTCATAAGGGATTTATGAATACATCCACATTTTCCATGGAACACTTTCTCAGCTTTCTCTTTAACAGCTTTATTCAAATCACATACTTCATCTCTCTATCCTCAGATACAGGGCTGTTTTCACAGGAAAGTAGCCAAGGTCATAGATTTTATTTTCTTTGCTGATAAAGAGTATGGCATACCCTCAACAAAACAAGCTAGGTTAGTTAATGACTTGATTTAACCCCAGCCAGCATCCAGGCCCCACGCAGCCACTCGCTCACTCCCTCACCAGCAGGATCGAGGAGAGAACAGGAAGAGTAAAAGATGGAGAACTCATGGGTTGATGGAAAGACAGTTTCATGGGGAAAGAAAAAGCTGCACACACAAGCAAAGCAAAAACAAGGAATCAATTCACTGCTTCCCATGGGCAGGGAGGATTTCAGCCATCCTAGGAGAGCAGGGCCCTACTTAATGGTGACTTGGGAAGACAAACACCATCATTCCAAATGTCCCCCGCTTCCTTCTCCTTCCCCCGGCTTTATACACTGAACATGCTGTCACATGGTCTGGAATATCCCTTTGGTCAGTTTTTTTGTCAGCTGTCCCTGCTGTGTCTCCTCCCAACTTCTCATGCTCCCCTAACTTCCTTACCAGTGTGGCAGTACAAAAAGATGTTGTCTCTGTGTAAGCACTGCTCAGCAATAATGAAAACATCTCTACAACCCTGTGTTCAGCACAAATCCAAAACACAACCCTGTACAAAACACAGCCATGATGAAAACTACCTCAGCCCAAACCAGCACAGCCAAGAAGAAAGAATTTGCACAGCCAAGTAAAAAATTTCCTGTAACTGGACTTGGTTCTCATTTGGTGTAAACTGGCAATGTGGGTTTACACCATCACGGAAAATGCCCCAAGGTATGGCCAAATTCTCTCAAACTTCCAGATTGGTAGTGATCCGTTAATATTAATAATGTTGCTACACTAACTGGGGTCACTGAAACTGCCATGTCTAATTTTGCCCCAGTCACTCATTCTGCAAAGATCATTTTCTTAGACCATCCTTCGGCTTGGTCACTCTTTATCAGTCTTCCACCTTTATGTCAGGTTCACTTACTCAATATCTCAAGTGATACTTGTATTCATTACTGCTGATATTCAATTTTATCACAAAACTGAATATGCTGATTCCAGCAGAATACCAAAATATTTAAATAAAGCATCATTGGCAAGTAGGATTTGAATTAGGTTTGAGCGTCCATGCATCTCATTCACTGTTTAGAGCTGTAGCGGTTCTGCTGCTTTTCTGCCACTCTTTCTGGTTGTGAGGAAGTCAAGGGGAAATGACATTAAATGTTGTTGGTGTCTTCATTGCTCATGCTTTAAATTCCATATTCATGTTGACTTCTATGTATTTTGGGTGTTTTCTTTTGCTCTGTCTCCAGCATTTTGCTGTATTGCTGATGTGAGTATGTATGGCTTATAAAAACTATGAGTGGATCTGAAAAGTGAATAGTGTGACTATTTGAGTCTTTGTCATTAGCAGTGAACAGACTGTCTTGAAATACAGAAAATAGATTCTGTGTTTAAGTAGTTGTTTCAATAAGGCTTTGGGATGGGTTAAGATTTTATCATACCAATGGCAGGACAAATCCTATTTTTTCATCTGTTACTATCAAGTGACAATTTTTTTCTGTTTTCTGACTGGTTTTGCTTTGATAACTGGAAATAGGTCAAGCGATATGATAATAATGCTGAGCAGATGGTGCCACAATGATTTAGTAAAAAGAAAAATTTCACATGTTCATGTTTGCACAGCAATATCCGTACTATATAATGGATTTTCCCTCTGCTTCAAGTTGCCATTAAAAAAATATTTGGGACAGAAGTGACAAAAAAGATCTGGATCAATCTCAGGCACATGTTTCAGCTCTTTCATGCTTTTCCACAGTTTTGAAAACTGAGCCAATTGAAAGCTGCAGTAAAATGGAAAAGTTTCTAAGTGGATTAAATTGGCAAATTTTCTATTGAGAAGCTACTGAGTCTACTACTATATAAATTTTCAAAGGTCTTCCAGCAGCTTCTTTTAGGCATTCCTGGTCATTTTCCAAACTAAAAGTTAGGGTTGTGTGCCACTCTTGGTTTTGCGTGGCTTTTAATTTTGTTTTTACAAAACTTTATGTTCTAGCTTTTGCTGTCTTTGTTCAATGATTAGGTCTCTCAGGAATGAAGAATATCCACAAATACACGGACGAGTGATTAGAAAGGAGACCAAAGTTCAGGCCTATCAGCAACCAAAAATGACTTCACAATTCACTTATTTATTTATTTATTAATTTATGTTTGCAGTTTTTCATATAACCTCTGTAGTTCCTGTGATTATTCTTAACACTCAGCATCATTTTCCAAAAATAAATTATATTTTTCTCTCAGTCTTCAGGTGTAGAGCTCAACTGATTTGATAAAACAGAATGAGGTAGCAATAATCCAAACAAGTTTCTCAAGTGCCGTATAGAGGATTAGATGCGGTTAGTGTGATCTATTGCCATGCTGTTGGGTTTTTCTTCTTGTATGATATTTGCTGAAGGACAGCATCAAGTATAATAAAATCTGTGTTAATTCTAGGTACTGATGAAAAATTATCTTGCTATATTTTGGACAGAAAAGAAGCTTTATGGTATTCCTATCAGAAATGCACTCATCCTTTGAACATCTTCCCTGGCATGAACAGCTTTTTAATTTAATTGGCAGATCAAACTGCACATTTACCAGTGGAAAAGGTTACTGTATATCATATAAATTAAAGGCCACCTAGCAACATCTTTAAGAATGAAGCTTGGTACTAAGTTTATATAGGATTTCAAAAATTAATTATTTTAGCTGACATTAATGTTTCAGTTATACGTAAATTATGCATTAGAATGTAACTGCAGAACAGGGAGAGATCAACTCTTCAATTTTGGTGGAATGTAAATTACATTTACACTCATTGAAAGTCCCCTTAACCCTGCCAGTAACATGTAAATGGCCTTCAGTATAAATGAGAAACAGGCTCACTATGGAATTTTGTCATAATGAGGTAAAAGCGTTGCTTTTTTTTTTGTTTAATTTTAGAATCTTAAAAATAATTATTTTTAAATGAGGAACTAAGTGTACAAAAATTGTTAATTGTTCAGTGGCTGGTTTACTTTCACATACTAAAGATATTTAAAATATAACCTTTAAATACTGTCTTGCACTGATAAGTCTTTTCACTTTCCCTTTCCTGCTTAATTTGTGATTTTTAATATTACTACAGAATGAGTATTTATAACATTGTTACGGAAAGAGTATTTTACGACAGTCTTTCTCTTGTAGGAACCCCGTTATATAGCACTGTACATCACTCTGAAAGCATTATTTAGGAACCGAGAAGGCCAAATGGAGTAGTACAGCACTTCATTTCAATGTGTAATGATGGAGTTAGAACTTAATGTGTAGCCCATCAAGTGGTTATTGAAATCCATCAGGAGTTATTTTTATTTTTTGGTTGGTTGGTTGTTTTTGTTTCATTTTAATGTGAGAGAGGGCATCTTTTTGTTCTTATAAAGTTTAAACTAATTAGAAACATGGCTTTTCCCAAGTTTGTGTCCTAAAGATCACAAAGTTTTGTTTCTTTTTTTGATGATAAGAATTTATAGCTCATGAAGGGAGGACTACATTGTGAGGCCCTTTCAGTGTAGGAAAACGTTTGTTAAAAAGTGTATTTATTTGTTACACTAGTTGAAGAGGAATGTGTCTCTTGGCCTGTGAAATAGAAAGAATCACAGAATTCGTGTTAATAGTTGTGGTCCACATATCATAATGGAGAAAATATGTTAATTTAGAACAGACTGAAATGCTTCTTAAAATTCTTATCAGAGTTTTAAGTAAATGAGAATATGCTGTACTGATAACAACTTTAAATGGCTTTCCTAGGAGACTATAGTTTTGCCAACTCTTCCATTTAATGTGACTCAGAAGATTTAAAATTGGTTATTCAAAGTGCTCTGTACCACATTTTACAAATCATTAGTTTTTCAGATGAACAAATAAAAACATCATTCAAAATTTGTGGACAAAAAAAAATATGTTCTATTAAACCAAATTATATACCTAAAAAACCAGACATTTTTTGAGGATACAGATCTGAAAGAGTTGATCAAGTAGAAGTTTTTCTCCTTCAGAGAAAAACCATGGCTGAGACCCATTTGATTGTCTTGGCCTTAACCACACTATCACCAGAATATGGAAGATAATAATGTAATTTTTTTTCAAGAGTGTACAGTACGCAACTGATAAAAATATTATCCTAATTATTATTACAGAGAGAAAATAAAGTACTCACTGTTAAATCTCCAGTGACCTCCCATTATTTAAACCCCATATTTTAATAGCCTGTTTTAAAGCATTGCCTGTCTTATGAAGTAGTTAGAAATACTCAGGAGTACCAATATTTTTCTCCAAAGTGCCAAGAAAATTCATGATATTTCGAGTATTTACTAGATAATTGTCTATCTATTTAAGATTCATTCCACAAATATTTTGTGTCAGATTCCATATAAGATTATGTTATTCTTTTAATTAAAAGTTCATTCCATTTTTTGTCTTCTTTCTGRTTCTCAGAATAAAGCCTTTCTTCTGTCAATTTTCATGAGCACTTTTTTATTTCAGTTTTTGGTCTTGTGGGAATATTTTCAAACATTTGAAGACAAAGGCAACAACAACTGTGAGTTAAAAAACTGCAGGTATTTAAAGTAGATTCATACATCAAGCTTCTTTTAAGTAGAATGCATACACATTTTTTTTGTATCCTGGCTACTTTGCAGAGAAAAAAAATGAGCAACAAGGAAATCATCTGCCAGCAAAAGAACTGAAAAATATTTCAATTTTTCCATGTAGGAGGAAGCTATGTTTGTGGAATGTGGTTATGCATATAGAATTATCTATTAAGATAGTCTGAAACAAAATATGGATGGAGCTTCTCAAAAAAACAGATGAATTAAGATATTCTCTGACAGGATTGTTGCTACACTTCTGATAATAAAAATGGATTCTTAGTGCAGGGTTGGAAAATACATGTTTTTTTTTAAATGAGAGGTTAAGGTGTAGAATTCAATGAATCTTGTCATAAGTTGCATGCAAACCACATATAACCATGCCTTGCAACAGGAGAAGTGAAGATGGGGTTCTGCAACAGTAAGTATAGTAAGCAAAGAGAAATGTGTTCTATTTAGCAGAGAGGACTTTGGAATTACAGTGGAAAATTCAATGTATACATTATAGTTTGCTTTATGTGTCATGGAATTTGATTCATTGGTGTTGCCCAATGCTTTTGGATTCTGCATCTGAAACACAGATGTGATGCTTAAGCAATGTGGTTAATGCTGCCTAAACTAGAAGCCTGTGCTTACCTTTTTTATTTTCCCAGGAAGTGAAGTGCCTCTGACAGCCTTTAAAAAGTAATCCAGAGGGCCTGGGGTGAGAGATTTCTTCTCCTGATTGTGTGTAACAGAGCCTGAAACCTGCAGGACAATCCCAGGCTTCTTTTCTCTCAGGGAGGAGCCAGGCAGCACTAGACCTACAGAACATTACTAATGATGAGCTTAAGACAGCTTTAGAATTTAACCCTGAACTAATGAACAGTATAATTATATTTCATCTAAAATGTAACACAGGTGGCCTCCAGATAGCTGTGGTACTTTATGGAGAAGGATATACAAATGGGAGATGAAATGGGAGATGTTGAACTATGGCATATCAAGGTAAAGAGCATGAGCTATGCATAAGGTGTTACTACTCAAGGCTGTGAAATATTTATACTTATGGACAATTTAATTAATCAGTTGGAAATTGAGAGATTTACACATGAACATAATAGTCTATAGAATCCTTTGTTGAACTGGTTGAAAATATATTTTTATATATATAGATATGTATTAGATTGCTTGGTTTGAGATTTCCTGTCATCTATTGTTCATTTTTTAGTACATAGTAGTACCCTTATTATCTTCCAGATGGCCCTAAATAAGGAAGCTTGTGAGTGGGATTCTATGTGATATGACACTTAATTTAGGTATCTGTATACATGTGTTTATTCAATTTTCAATGTTCTTTGCAAGGAGAATAAGGGTTATATTTTAGATAGAAGGTATTTTCATCCATATAAAAATTACGATGATACAACTATGACTGAAAATTTTTGAAAAAAAGGTGTATTTTTTATAAGTAGAAAAATGCAAAAGGGTTGCAAAGCAAAGGTCAGTAGCAGAATGTGGGCTTAAGCATATATTAGAGAAAAAAACAAGTTCAGGAGATCATGCAACAACAATAGGAATGTAAAGAGAACCTGAGGGAGTGGGTTAAAAATGGGTCATCTAGGCAGGAAGCAACTGTTGTGCTCTATGACCATATTTCTTTCCCATGTGGTCAGAAATTCAGAAGGAGTTCCAAAGGCTGCTCCTGATATGTAATGAATAGGTCAAAGGACAGAAGAAGCCTTTACAATTCTGCATGTCATTGTAGTCATTGCACCATCAAAGACTTCTGATGAAAGATGGAAAGTTTCAATTGTTCTGTAAAGGCTGAAAAAGGTCTCTGCAGGCATCTCAAATGAATAGAACTGGGGGAAATCGTAAGTCTGCTAAAGATAAGATTGCAAACTCCAAGTCCTTGCTAAGGAACAATTCAAAACACAATTTGACCCTGCAGGATATAAATATTCTCTTTTCTGTTTCTTTTCCTACCTAGCTAATTACGTATCACCTTACAATTTGACATGGCAGAAGCCAAAATCTATTGTGATTTTCTAAAATGCATATGAAGAGAGTATGAATGTGAAGCTAGGAGTCTGTGTCCTTCTTTATATAATGTAATGATACTGTGTTCCTTTTTTCAATACCCAGACATCAAAAAGATATGACCAGTGTACAGAGAATTCAATTTAGTTTTGACTAATTGGATGTGGTAACAAACTTTTGTGTTCAAAGATAAAAGATTCTCTTCAATGTATTGAAAGGAATGTAAAGGCAATGAAAGTAAGAAATGAAATATATTCCCATTGAGAGAGATAACCTGTTATAATTTATAAAAAAAAAAAAAAAAAAAAAAAGAAGGAATTTCATTAAGTAAGATACTGTTAACTGGAGTCAAAATAGTAGGGAAAAAAAAGCTATAAAAAAGACTGTTCTTAAGTTCTCTTTTTTAATGGAAAATACACAGTATTTTATGATAGGCCTATCCTGTTCCTTTTTCTTTCATTGTTTTTCCTTTTAAACACATTTTTGTGTTTTGTCATTTTGAAATAATTTATTTCAAGATAATTTATTTCCATTTATGTAAATCCAGAAAAATTCTTTCAAATTGCATTATTGACCTGGTACAATTCATGGTGGTCTTGTCTGTAAAACAGATGGCCCTTCAGATTTCTGCTGGATCCCTGAATGCTGAATAAGGATGAGACAAAATACAAATACCTGCATAACCAACAGAGCACACGTGATTTCTTTTGAGTTTCTAAAAGGAAAGCATGTGGTAAGTGTCATTAGGGTAAAGAAATGCTATAGAGTTGATTTGCAAATAAGACATTTTTAGATATAGATGCTACCTTAAGTTTTGGCAATATCCCAAATAGTTTTTTCAGTTCTTAAAAATTTTATTGCCAATTGGATCAATTTTGTTAATCTTCCAAGCACTGGAAATGAAAAGCAGATGAATCCATGATGTGCCCAATTATCTACTCCTTAAATAGCTCTATTAGTTGAAATAATAGCCAGGAATACTTGATGACTGTTCTGTTGAAGCTGTTTCTTTATGAGGAAAGGATGGCACACTGGGACAACTTGTCTTTCCCAAATGAGTCTTCCAAATTTGAATGTGGGTCTAGAGGATTATTCAGTAGCTATGGCTTTTGCATAGTGAAGAGGATAACATAGGCTTTTTGAATTATAGTGGATGACACTATCGTAACTGGACAAAAAAAGTCAAAATTTTAAAATAAAGTCTTTTGAGTTTCTGTACCATTCCTATAAGTTCCTTCTGCCATGTTCCCTGTTTGAAATTTAGCTACAGAAAATGTTGCCACACTCTCATTGGCAACTTGCATGACTTTAGAGTGGCAAAAACCAATGCCAAATTAGCCTCCATACAGTATTCAGTACTAAACTGGCTACCAGATTGGAAATTATTATGGAAATTACCAGACAAGCATTATGGAAACTAGAATTCTTAAAGGCTGGCACTCTTTTTCAAAATTGTTTGTCAACTGATGAGTCTGCAAAATTCAGATTATTGCCCTTATTCTGTAAAATGGCAAAATAACAGAAGGAGAAGCAGCTGGAAGAGGAGGAACAACAGCAGGAGCGATCATAAAACACCAGTTTGGGGGTGATTTACACCCTGCTCACTGGCTCCAACATACTACTAATTGCAGAGGGGACTTGAAAGGAGAACATGAGCATGAGAAGAGCAATGGGAAGCATTAAGCCATGACCATATGTAGAAATGTTTTGAACTGACAGGTGTTACAAAACCATATTTTTATAATGATCCTCTTGGGTGCCTGTTCTTAGTCATATATTTTTGCAACGTATCTTAACTGTTCTTAGCTTAGTAAGGTTGGGATATATGCAAATGTAAACTTCCTGTAATTAGAAGTCGTAATTATCTGGGGCAAAGAAGTCTCAACAACTCATGTTTAATTTTGGAACATAAGGAATCTCTATTTACTTTTTTCGCATATTAAGTAAAAGGAGTTTTCCTTGCTTGTAGGATGTGCTGTTCTTTTGGCTTAAAAGCAAAAATAAGTGATTTGTGGGGTAGTAGAATTGATTTTGCATGTGAAGGTACTTTTTTTTAACCTAACCTCTGTTTTACTTCATTTGTATTTAAGCCTATAATGTGGTAGAAGGTGGAAATTGTAGTAAGACCTTTCTACCTTGATGGAGTATACTGATATATAATAAAAACAGGTGTTCTCAGCATTTGCTTTTGGGGACACTGCTACCTGGGAGAGCTGTGAGAGTGTGTCTAAGTGGCTGCAGAGATGTTCACTTCTGCTTGGGTTTGTCATCCTCATGCAAGAACCTGCTTTAAAAAGGACTTAGCATCAAGGTCATCCAGGCTTTATATGAGCTTGGTCTCAGCGCTGGTATAACCTCTAAGGATTTTGTCTCTGAAGTTGATGTCAGAATTTTACTACTCAGACCATGGACTCCACTTATCTGCAGTGTCCTGAATACTGGATATCCTTCCTCTTGCTTTTGCCTTTATTTCTTTGTGAAGGACTGTGTACATTCTGTACTATTTTTCACTCAATTTGAATTTCACCCAGATGTCTACCCAAAACCACACCACTCAGAGCAGCCTCAGGGGCACTCCAGAATAATGAAGATATATGAGCATCTCAAACTCTGGTGGTCCTTGAGCGCTCCTAAGAAGAAGTCATCTATGCCTACAGATTTGGTTGTGTCATACAGCCTTCCACTTCTGGAGAATGTAAGGTGCTAAGGGGGAGACTGCTAGGAGGAGGAGGAGAAAAAAGATGAGAAGAAGAAATGTAGGAAGACTGTTTGGACTGTGTAAGGAAAAAGGACAGGACCCCACATATGTTAGAGAAAGCATATGAGGTGTTTGAAAGAAAAATTCTGTAGCAAGCAGTCAGCTGAGCTAACTGGAAAAGGCTGACAGAATATTTGCTCACATGGCCTGAAGCCAAATGATTTTCTGGCACACCACTGAGGATAGGATTTAATGGTCCTTTAGATAACATGTAAATGTAATTTATTTATTACAAACATTATAAATTTTAAAAAAGAGACTGGAAAGCAGAAATACACAAACACATAAAATGTGAGGTTTTCTATCCTGAAGTATTTATCTGAAAGTAATAAAGAAGAAAATAATCAAATTAAGGTAGAAAGGCATGGGAGTATCTGCCTTTCTTGGCAGCCAGTGCTTCTAACAAAGGATGCAGAGGCAGCAGGTGAGAAATGAACCAGATTCACTCAGCAGTAGATCCTTGCTTGGACACTAGCAGTCTCTGTCACCTGATATATGACTTTAGAGACAGAGGTGGAACTTGAACTATCTGGAGCAATCTGGAAGATATACTTATTAAAAAAAAAAAGAAAGAAACAAGAAACAGTCCCTGTCAAGTCTGTTCCCAGACACTGAAGAAGATTCGTACAAAATCTTCTCTCTAGACTCAGATAAGCAAGGAAACATTCTTCACAAGCTGCAGAGCAGAGCAGTTCCTGTGGATGTAGGCTGTAGGCATGGCACAAGTGATGGAGGAATGGGCAGGAATATGCAGATTTTACTGTGAAAATCAGAAATTATTAAGGACTAACTGAATAACAGCTCCTGATGGTCAGGTAAGCATTCCATCCGTTCAAAACCTGTTTTTTTTTTTTTTTTATTTGAAACTAAAACACATATAAAAGAAGAAAAATAAAAAATCATGGGGTTGTTGCTCTTCAGTTGTTCAGCTTTTTTTAACTCAGGCATTGGGGTGTGAGTACCTGAGCACCATACAGACTTTATCAAACAAATAACCTGCCTCAGGTCTAGGGTTGCTTCTTTACCAAGCAACCCAAACTGGAGATTGTTATATTATTATAGTTATATATATATATAATGTGTTTATACTTCAATTAAATATTCAAGAATATCTACTTGGCTCTGCAGGACTTAATGCACTATGTAGAAATTTGTTTCATGTTTGCTTCCATGGTTTTGAACTGTGAACTTGACATTCACAGTGTGTCCCATGAGTCAGAATAAGCTACTGTACAGCTCAGACATAATCTGCATTTTTTTTGCAGCAACAACAGATAGAGAAGGCTATTTTTGCTTGAGAATTTAACTGAGATATGATTCTGAATAAGAAGAGTGGATGTTTCTTACTCCCTTGCTGACTTGAAGTTAATTACTGGCATAGCAGCATGCATGAATTGGCTGTGACAGCCAATAATGCCTTCAACATCTAATGAATGAATAGAAGAGTTTAGTTTGGTAGGTTTTTAAAGGGCATTACATGGCATTTAAGCACGTTTTCATAACAGAGAATTTTCCTTGAAATATTAATTTTCTTTTATGCTTTAAAATGTCTGCGCTCTTCAGCCAACAGTATTTTATGGATTTCTTTATATTAAACATTTTATGTTATGTGAGTATTATAATTTTCTGAAATGCATTTCCAGTGGTCAGTATTTAGCTGATCCATGTTGGAGTCAAGCACATTAAGTCATTCAGAGGCCTGTACCATAGAGAGTTGTTTCTAGGTCATAGAGTTTTATTGTCTACAATCACAAAATGTGGTGTGGTTGGCAAACCCTGCATTGGTTTTTGAAATTACTGTGCTACCAGTATGTTCCAATCAATGAGAACCTCTGAGCCATGAACTTTATTGATTTGTATTCTCCTGGGTAACATGAATGGCCTTCTTTAAGTCTTCCAATTTCACTACCAAGATTTTTTTTTTCTGAAAACACAGCTTAAAAGAATGACAGGTTTATTTATGCAGTTTCTTTGTCACCCAGCCTGAAACAAAAGCAACTGATGCAATAGGAATAGAAATACAACAGTAACCATATTTTTGATTCTGAAACCATTGGTTAGGACACTTCCGCAGTAGCGTCTGTCTTCTGGAAGTACATGACATCACATTAAACCTGTCCAACCCTTTTTGAAATGCTTAGTTTTTCATTCTTTGGAATTTATTGTAATGTTTTCATTACCAAAGAAGTGACAAAACAAAATTCTAGTCATCCTGTCATTTTTTAAATTACAGATTTAAAATAGTAGCAAATTTCAACTTCACAGTTGAAACTTAGTCAATAGTCTAAAGAACCATGGCTGTCTGTGGAATGAGCAATTTAATGTTCTGTACACGTGATTCAGTGAAACTTCCTTCTCCATTTGCTAAACATACAATACTGAGGTAACAGCCCTGTAAGGAGTAAAATTTAACCAGAAATACCATCTGGATTGTGTCTGTATCAGAGTGATGGAAGTGTCTTCAAATAAGTATTTGGTTCATGCTGAACAGGAAAGAAGCAAAAAATAAGGTAATGGATAATGGAATGGCTTACTTTTTTTTTTTTTTTCTTTTTTTTTTTGTATTGAGAAAGATCTCATAGCTGCTAAAACTTAATTATTTTAGTTATTTTCAGTCCTGGAATCTGGCTGATAAGGAACTACTGGAAGAGAAATTGAGTGAATTAGCTTCCAGAGTGCCATGCTTCATAGATGTGTGTATGCAACTGTGCTGCTTCAGAGGTTCACATTGATTTGTTTAGAAAAAATCTGGAGATAGCTACACATATAAATAGATGCATCCAGCAGGACTTGGTGAAGGTCACAGGAAGTTTGTGACAGAGCAGGGAATTAAACTAGCCATTTCCCTTAATTCCAGATCAGGTCTATAATCATGAACTGCCTTTGCTTCCAGGAATCAAGTCATTCCCTGCCTCTGCCAGAGATTTTCTGCATCACAAGTTGGTTAATAAATTTGGCTCTGGTCCACAGAATTTATGTGCACATGTAAGAAGCTGTGATCATCAAAATGCCTACCTCAACACCAACAGTCATCAGAAAATTTAACAGGGAACCAAAAGTTCTGCTTCTGTGCATAGGCAGAATTATCTTAGGCAATTTCAAGCTAAGCAGCTACGTGATTATCTCATGTCAAATCCAAGCACTGATCATTAAATTAGGTTTTCTTCTCACTAAATCCCCTACAGGCCCTGTCTGAAGGCGAGTTCTCAACACACCTATCAAACGCTTTCTGGATGAGATCTACACCTAACCTTATAATGATAGCCAGTTTTATTTTTAAAAAAGGTGGTAACTGCCACTTGCTCTGTTAATTCTCTTAATTGTCCCATTGCTCAGCATTGCAAAAAAAAAATCCTATTTCTAGTTTGGGAATAAAACAGTATTATACCCATTTAGTGCTATAGTTTAGTATAACATCTTCAAGCAAAGATCAGTCTTGCTTTATTTTTGCTTTATGCTATATATAGGAGAGCAAAGACCCAGTTTGCATTGAATTATTTAAGGTGCTCTAAATGATTGGCTGAAAGACATTGTGACAGTGATTTTAACTCTGAAAGTTGCTTGCTATAGGATGTGTAAAAGCAGCATATATACAGAAGTTTTTTAATTTTCTGTAACTGTAGACTTGAAGTAATGCCACAGATATAGATGTTTTTCTGTCGATTTTGGATAAGAGATATTTAAAATTTTCTTCAATTATGCCGTGTTTTTTCAAGTCTTTTAATACTACTTTCTAGTAGAAATGACAGCTGTTCTCATTTTCATGTCTGTCTTTGGCTTTTAAATTCTTATACATACCAGCTTTGCTTCCATTGCTTTTACCATCCATCTTATCTTAATAATTTTAGATTTTGTTCTAAAATTAAAATTTAAAATATAAAATTATCTTCTATTCTCTACTCTCATTAGTATTTTACTTATATGATTCTCATTTAAAATGACTTTTATGAATATTTTAATTTCGAAACACAAATCTACCTAGAAAAGTTTTTACATGTACTTCTCCCTCTTTGAACCTTTTTTTTCCAAAGGTTTATTTAAGCAAGAATGTTTTGTTTATATATCTGTTTTCCTACCTAATACTCACACCTGCTCATGGACCAAGTGCAATCTTTAGAAACATGGATACACAGAGCCAAGTTTCTTTAAACCTTACAAGTGACTCAGCCAAGCGAGTAGAGTTCTCCTGGAGCTTCATTATCTGAAAGTGCACAGAAGTAGAGTGGCGTTTATGTGAGGTAGCATATGGTGTTGGCATGAACTACAGTGATTGTACTGACAGCAGATAAAATTAAAAATTCAGGAGCCTGGGCCAATCAATTCACTGGTCTGTAAATTACATGATACTGTGATGAATTTTTTCCCTGCATAATATATGGTTGCACTTTCTCTTCTCCATTGAATCTTCCTATTAGAATCAGTTATTTTGACAGCCAGAAGTGATTGCTGAAGTGCAACTCCTGTACTGACGGTACTGTCTCTCTTTTTTATCATAACATACAGAATACTTGCATTTTCTTTAATGTGATTAATACAGCTACATATTCTAGAGAGTGTATATTGGCCATCATTTGCTCACAGAACTATCTGGAAAATGTCTATTACTTGGTAAAGGATAAGGCCCAGATGAGAAATAGACTTTTTTCCTTACTTAGAATTTTTATTTTTTTTCTCTTTGCTGACAGATAATTACGCACAGAGCATCCTAAGCTCCCCAGCAATGCCAGTGTATATAGGGAGACACCCATTTGGAAAAATGCTGCTCAAAACGGAATTATGCCGTATTCTTTCCTGAATGACTGTCCTATACTGATTAAAGCCAGCTACGTGTAGTCCCTGAAATTCTATTAGGCACCATGCTACTTGAAATCCAGTGGCCTGTATCCTGAACGTCTCATTTGTCCCTTATTCATCCCATCTTAATTAAAAGACTTGCCTGTCTCCTAAACAAGGAGTCTGTGTCCTCCTGCCTCCTATGTTCAGTGATATCAGAGTCCAATACTGTCTGAACAGAGTTTTTTATATATTTTGCATAAGGAGAGCTTAATTTTTAATATCAAATTTACTTATGCGAAGATAGTTGGCATTACATGTGATTTTGACATAAAGTAATACAGCAATATTCTGAAATCACAACAAAACATTACATAGTGGTTGAAATATACAGCTGAACCACAACACAAACATGATTCCCGTTACTGGTCCRTGTATCCTCACTGACATGTCATGACACCATATGTGCCCAATTTCTGTGAAGGAGCATGTGGGTGAAAGCCAACTCAAGCCCATTTCTCTGTTCGAAGTTCCTTTCATTAACTGTGGATCTTTTMTAATTTTTGTTGGGTTGGTCCATTGTATGGTGGTCTGGCTAGCTCAGGAAAACATTCCTCTCTCCTAAYTATCGCAGGGAAGGCTGTTTACAGCCTGCAGACCCACTGGTACAATGGATATCTGCAACAAAGGTCACCCTCCTGTCCCTGCCATGCTGAGATCGATTCAGTTTTCTCTACAGTGACTGGTGACCACTCCTTACCTGCTTCCCTGAGCTCATCTTTCTTGCCTGCCTCCTCCGAGTCTTCCATAGTGGTGGTGTGTTGGTTGTCACAAGTGGAGAGATAGAGGCTCTTAAAAAGCTGAATCGGACTTACATGAGATAATTTTCCCTTTAAAGTTTTCCATGTCTCTCTGACTACAGAGGGACTCAGCAACTGAGCAAGCAGTATTGACGCTTTTAGACAATTCCTTAGGCAGAATTAACCCAGGCCAATCTACGTACCCCTAGATAATGACCTCCCACTGGACAGCTGTCTCATAGCTGCTGAAGTAATTTTTTTTAAGTGGATCAAAAGTCTTTTTTTCCTCTACATTGCAATCACTCTGACCACTTTATTACGCTCTTTGTTCTGCTAACAGTGCATTATAGCAGGCTATCCCAAGAAATGGTGTGTAAAATCCCACTTTGGGGATTTGATCAACTGCCATATTTTTAGTTTGATAGACATATATGTCTTTTCATGAATATGTACATGTGCATTCCCCAGGTATGGACATGTTCGCTGTATGTGTGGGTGCTGAACAATTTGTGTGCATGCTAGATGATGAAAATATCATAGAAATGCATCACAAGATGCGTCACACATCACACTACACTGTAAGAAGTGTGTGAAAAGCACAGGGAATTTTCATATCTCTCTGCATTGAAATAGATGCATATTTTATTTGGTACTTTTCCTGGGATTGTTCACTTAAACAGTAGTCAAAATCTGCTGGCACTTTTTGTTTGCCTACTAAGTACGAAGAAGCTGATTGGTATGAACTTAAATAATTTTGCTCCAAACCTAAGGAAATCTGGTCAACTGGATGTTGTTAATATGAAATCCACAAGTGTTACAATAAGCAGAAGAAGATTGTCGATTGTTTATTATGTTCTTTCGTACCACATTTCAAAATGTGGTATGTGCAAAATATGCATTTTGAAATGTTTACTTCCTGTTTATGTAAGAAAAAAAAATTCTTGTGCTGTTTATTCCCTCCATCCAAAAGTATATAGCAGCATAACAACAGGAAAATTACCTCTTTGTATGTGTTGTAAGTGGCGGCATCATTAGAAT
Source organism: Parotia lawesii (assembly GCA_003713295.1). Taxonomy (NCBI): domain Eukaryota; kingdom Metazoa; phylum Chordata; class Aves; order Passeriformes; family Paradisaeidae; genus Parotia; species Parotia lawesii. Next base: position 1,784,070 of record RAHM01000012.1, read on the forward strand.
TAATACTGATGAAGTTCTTAACTGATTCTGATTCGGTTAAATAGAACTATAAACTTTTGCTGCATACATCTTTTTATCAGTCACTAAAATTATTGTAAAATGTCACACAGTTCTCATTACAGAAATATGAAGTCATGAGTAAACATTATTTTGTTTGAAGTTATTATCTTCCATAAAAAAAMCCTGTACACAGCAACAGACAAAATCTTCTCAAGTTCTTTTATTTATGCTTATATATAAAATCTTGTTTTCTCAAGTGATGTGGCTTGACAAAATGGGTTGCCATGATGGTATAAATATAATTTCTCATAACCGCCTATATCATATYTTATCTCCTGCAAAATTTTCATTTTCCAATCGTTTGTAAATCATGTAAGTATGAAATTATGGAATTGCATTCACATTAGTTACACAGGTACGAGTGCATGATTATTTTAAYGTAAGTGGCTTCCAAAGTGCCCACATGTGAAAGAGTCCACGTATCAGGTCCACACTTGCTAATGAATAAGCATTTTTATCTTTGTACCTCATCCCCAGTTAACATAGTCACTCTGGGTACAAAAACCGCTGCGTGTATAATTCTTATATCAAATACACATTTTTCTAGTTCCCTAGATCTCACTGGGGCTTAATTTTTCCTTCTTGCATTTCTGTGAGGTTGGCAGTCTTACTATGCCAATGAAGGTCTGTTGATATACGACGTGTTTATTCAAACATTAGCCACAGATGCTTTCAGAGATTTTGCCATTCAACACCTGGCTGTGCAAAGTGTGATCATTTTATGAAGTGCTGGGAATCTGACTTACTGCCAGTCACAGCAAATCTTCCTGGCCTTTTGCAGACAAACCTACACTCACTTTACTTGTGCTCGGAGCTGGCTAAAGGCCAGTGAGATTCAGTCTGAAAGCTGTGCATCTTTGTTAGCACGGTGCTGTACTCTCTTTTGGATTACTAAAGTAGCTTGAGCTCACATCCCTCAGATCAGGATTGGCTGGCATCTATCCAACTTGGAGCATGGGCAAAATAATCTCTCAAAACCCAGAGGTTTTGAGAAAAATGCTGAAAATTTGAGAAGTTTTCATATGAAGGTTACACAAATACATAAAAACAAAACAAAACAAACCCCAAAACCCAACGACAAAAACAAAGTAAGAAATCCAAGGGCTAAATTTATATCTGCTTTATGTCTAATTGTTATTTAATTGCAGCCATGATTTAAATAATAAGTAAAACAAACCTGTCTAATTCAGTGTAGATGTTGGAAATTGCTGCATGTATTAATATTAGTGTTAGTTTACAACTATGGCTAAGCATGTTAGGTTTTCCCGATGCAGCTCATGAATTTATAATGCTGAATTTTGTTTAATAAGCCACGATGCCTGTAATGTGTTTTTTTGCAATACCCAGAGTAACTAGAATGACCTGTTTGGAGCAGGTACACACACTGCGGGAGATTTGCACAGTCTGAAGCAGCAGCTGTTGGCCAGCTGTGGTACCTGACAGCATCTCAAATAGCGTATATATAGCTGAGGGAGAGAAAGACTCCTTCTGGACACTGTCGATCTTCTAATGAAAGGAAAAGGAAATACTCAAGTGAAATGAACTAAAAGCTTTCAGAAAGAGTTCAGCTGTTTAGAAAATCAATCCCTAGCCCAGTGTGCAGCCGAGTTTATGGTCCATGCTGTTTGCAAGATGAATCTGTAAGTGTTAACTTTAGAAACTGAGAACATCTCAAAACTCTTCCATGCCTTCTTGATTTTATTTTGCACAGGTCTGTGGTGAGCTGTTCCTGGCTGTACTCCAGATGCCCTCTAAAGCTTCTCTATCACTCCCCTCCTCAGCTGAACAGGGGAGAGAAAATATAATGAAGGCTCATGAGTCAATCATTTTGATGATTTAGTGAAATATGTCTCCTGGTACAATTTACTGATCACAGTCTATGATTAATAGTTAATCAGAATGAGGCACAAACTAAAAAGAAAAAAAAAAGTTAAATTCATTAAGATGATGTTATTCTTAGGAGCAAACTGGCACCCCCCCTCATCTACAGTTAATTATATATATAAAAATTATATATTATTATATTATGTGTTATATATTCTAAAAATATATTATGTATTTACATTTACAAAATTAAACTAAAAACCAAGGGAAAAAGTAGATTTAGTATAACCATTCCTGAGAAGAAAATCTTGGTCATAAATTTAAATTTTATTGAAGATCCAATTTTTACCTGAATATTTGGTAAATAATAGATGTAATTAATATCTCTTTTTCTCCAGGGACACGAAAGCTTCTGTTGATATTCATATTTCTGTCATCTCATACGAGTTTTAGAATTACAAAACTGCATTCCTCCAGAGAAAAAAAAWTACACTTCATTCCCATGTGCACTAACCAGTAGTTTTAATTGCTTTTTTTTCAATAAACTAGTGAAATTCCAGATAAATAGTGGAATAATTGTCCAATGTTTATGTCACAGCTTGAGAATTGAGAAATCTAAGCTCACTTCTGTGCTTTATTCTGACTTTCTTTCAATCTCTTTCTTCAAAATAATCTTTTTTTAAAGGTACGTTTAATTTTTAAACTTTGCCAAAGATCTGTAGCAGAATGTCTAAAGGACTCTGAAACTGTTTCTTACTCTGAACAATGGTTTTGAATTCATAAATTTGGATGACACTTGCCAAAATTCATTTAAGACAAAAGAAAGTTGGGGTCCCAGGGCAAGATATGCACATGCCTGTCTTGGTGAGCAACACACTCATTTGATAATATCAGAGGCTGTTTAGGAAGTCCTTGTTCTGTCTTTTGGTTTATAAAATTGCTGTTATATTTAAAAAGCACTCCAACAAACACATTAAAAAACAAAACATGTCACCTTTTTACTTCAATATTTTTCTAAGGTGTCCAAAACAGTGAGATTACAAAACTAATCCTATTTGCAGTTGAGGTCTGCATTTTCATTATCTGCCTGGACAGGGACCTCTTTGAATAGACTCATTGAAAGTTCAGGACCTTAAATTGAAAATTCTTTTGAATGAAGAGCATAAGATTGGGTCTTGATTAAGTCAGAGAATATAGATTGCATTAATACTGCTCTCTATGAATGCTGCAAACTGAAAAAAAATTATTCAATGCTCTTTGATGACTCAGTCCTATTCTGAAAACAAAGTAGCAAGATCAATGACCTGAATAATGAGTATTTCTGAGATGTGTCCTGAATACTTTGACCCAAGTCTTTTTTCTTGACTTGACTTTCATTTTGTTCCTTCTGCAGTGGTTGAGAAGATATATCCTAATGAAATGTACATCCTAATGCTCACTCAAAATTAAGCAGGAAGTGGCCAAAAAAGTTGAACTAATAGACCATGTTACCATGTTATTCACAATATTGGGCATATTAGAATTTTGCCTTATTGTGTGTAGAGCTCAGCAGTTCAGATGAAATTGCTGTTTCTGAGCTGTGTTAGAGTGTTCACAGCAGACTCATGGCAGTATGGGATTGCCAGGATCAAATCCCAAATGGGAAGTCCCCAACTTTTCCTGAACCTATTCCAGTGCTTCACAGTACTTGTGATAAAGTTTCCCTAATAACTCATGTTTTAGGCTTTCATCTCCTTCATGGTAAAGCATCTTTTGTACAATTAGTTGAATCAGGCCTTATGCTATAGGGAGGATGCTCAAAGGGGAAAAAAAAAGTATTTTTTCATTTGTAAATCAGTATTTTTAAATGGTCGTAGTACTGTTGTTTCAACAGTTATTTTGCTGACAGGCTACATACTCCTAAGGAAAATRTAAAATCAGGGGAGGAAACCCCACAGTCTGAAGAATGGCCTTAAGATGTTGATACTAAGGGCCATGTATACAATAGTTCTAGCTCCTAGAGAGAGGAGATAATTGTCAGTAGCACTGATTTAAAAAAATAAGCACAACCCTCTGTAAATCAGAAGTTTGCATGGCTATTCATGCTGCTCCATCTCTTTATTGCTTGACTTTATATGGCACTTCCTCTTTAAACTGCTTGCCAAGTTTTTGTTTTATCCCTGGCTATTAAAAGCCTTTTTCAGAGATTAGCATGTGGAACAGCTGAATTCCAGCTCAAGCACCAACCTCTTTGGGCTTCACAATTTGAAGGATTTGGCTGTTTTATATGCAATAAGCAATCTGTTAAGTGTTATCAGAGCATGTGTAATGGATTAGGATGCATTAAAAAAACCAAGCCCCAAACCAAACCAAAACACCAAAACACCAGAAAAAAAATGGAGAGAGTTTTCTGCTTCCTTTAATTCAGCAGTTAGAAACATACTACCAGGGTAGGGAGTAGATTCATTTCTAATGACTGAGGGTTCAGGGCTGCTGCTCCTCTCAAAATCCACAGGGGTACAGGCCATTGCAGGCATCAAAACCACAGTTCTTAGTCTGTCCCACTTGTATTTCTTTAGGTTATATGGAATAATTTGAGATTCACGAGTTGAAAAAACTGTTTCAGGAATGACCATGGGCCTCTAGCCTAGTGATTAGGATGGTTTGCTAGGAATTAGATATCTTAGTTTCTCCTGTCATGTATATTTCATCATTGTATCCAGGAACTGTAAAGGAAAGAATATGTACTTTTATGTAAAGATATGGGAACTTTTATCTTTCTTCATTTCCTCCCCAACTATTTACAACAAACCACAGTCCTTTTTCTCTCTGATCAAATTAGTCTATAGGTGAATGACCTACTGATGTGACTAACACTCTGTCAACAGAGAGGAGAATTTCCTGTTACCAGCTCTTTCTTGTGTTACAGTATGAAATAAATCTGAGGCACATCAATCACTTGAATCATTATGTTTAATCCTATCAGCTGACAATGAAGTAAACTCCACAAAATCAATAGAATTAATATAAAACAACCCACTGAAGAGAAATATTTTTAAGGTGCCTTGAAATTTGTGTATGTTGACAAACATGAAATGATGTTTAGCTCAAGAAGCGTATTAATTTCTGTGACTGTGCAGGTGATTGTGAATCCTTTTTTAAAACTGCTCTCTCTCCAGAGATTTTGCATAAGAAATTAGTCTGTGGTTCTCCTGACATCAGCCAAGGACCTAAAACTTGTGACTAAAATGCCACTGTAACACTCTTGTAGTGTGGAAGACCTAGTTTCCAGCTGCTTGTTTACTGTTAAATCAGGAATACATAGAGACAAAAGTGAAATCCTACTTTCCCAAGTCCCATGATACTGAAGCATGTTTTTACCTCTCAGTGAAATTCCTCACTGTTACAATGCTTTTAAAATCCAGCCATTTTTTCATAAACATTCTGACCATTTCATGATACAGAACAGGGATACTTGAGTTTGGCTTGTTACGTAGATCATAACAGAAATGAAATGTCTGTACATATACATGCATACAAATACATAACTGTACAGAGGAATTTTAGATATATTTTTGCAACACAAGGTTCATTTAATATTTTCAGACATGCAATATTTGCTGTAGGGTGCTGCCTTCCTGAAGAATGTTTTTTTGGCAACACTTTGACTGCACTTTCTTGTCTTCCTTTGACAGCGTTTCCCATACCAAAGATAGCCTGCTTGACTTACATTATCCTTGAACCCCTTGTTGCCTACTTGACATTAATTTCTGTAACCAAGGCAGTATCACAAGTGAAGTTAAAAATCAAATCTCTGAGAATAGCCTTATCTAGATTGATTCTCTCTTCAGACTGCATACTAAGCAGTCACGCAGAGCTTCCAAACTTATAATAGATGATAGAATTCCTCTACTTTTGATCCCAAAGGAAGAAAGTGGAACCCTTCTTTTCCTTGCTTCCAGGATTTCATTACAATTTATATAAATTTCTTATAAGTTTTGTCCTTCGATTTGTCTGGTTCTGCTGAATATTTAAGTAAATTACTTTGGGCTTCTTTAGAAACAGAAGGGAAGATAAAAGCTTGTCATTATCTGTCCTGTTTTCTAGCATGCACTGAACTGTGTTCCAGAAAAAAAATGCCTAGTTCTTTGACATTTTATTGATGCTCGGGTATATCGTTCCCATTACTGAAATAGCTGGACATATCATAATATTTAGCTCTTGTCTTTTCATAGAGTCTTCCTAGATTCAAGGAAGAAGAATTCTGATGACTTTAAAATGCAGAACTGAAAAACAGAGAGAATAATAGGCTTGCTTCAGGAAGCTTACCGCTTCAGCAATGGGTACCCCAAGGGAAATACAGTCTAATTTCAGTTTAGTTATTTAAAAGTTCCGTATTGTGTCTAGACTGGTTGTTTAGGAGGCATGTCCAATGGAGAGGACAAGTCATCATTTCATCCTACACTAGTGCTTTATTTCCCACAGGAGGCCCTTCTTTTTTCTTTCTCTTTCCATACTCTGTAGGCAATAGATGCTTAGGCAATAGATGTCTTATTTTTAAATAGCTCAAAATAGGTAGGTGGAGTACAGTAGCTAATAATTTTGTAATATTCTTTCTTCTTTTGGGAGGGGGGGAGCCATTCTCAGGGGAAAAATGTGTGATACTTCTCTAAAAGCTCTATTTTATTAAGATTTGATTGAATGGGAGTCACTGCCACATTTCCATTGTAATTTTGTCACAAATAGAGAACAATTACAGTGATTCATGTGACAACAAAACTGAACCAATTGTTTTTATTAGGACGTGGAAATGTGATTCAGTTAAAATACTTTTACTACTTTGGTCCTGTGAACCTTTTCCCACTGAAGAGAAAATAAAGTATTTACATCCACTCATATATATCGAAAAGAAAGCAATAACTGAATGTGATAAGTGAAATTTGTAAAAAGAAGACACAAGAAGGGGTGGTTGGGAAGAAAGGGAAACCCAAAAGTTTATTAAAGCTCTTAAGCCTCCAATACAGTCCCTGTCTTTAAACACTTAAACATTAGCTATGTCAGCTTTCTTAGCTCAATATGTTTATTGAGTGTACCCACAAAGGGTAAAGAGTGAGTTCATCTTTTTAAAGAAACATTAAAAATGGCTACACGTTGCGCACGAATGCAAGAGCCGTTGGGCTGAAATGTTGTGGACAACACTGAAAGATCCTTGAATGTGTTTGTATCTCTGCTTACGTCCTCTGTGCCATGATATGATTTGTGTGTAGTGTTTGCATTGTTCCTATTCTGTTAGATATTAAAGATGTGCATCTAAAACATGCTTTTGTGGTACCGATATGATTTTGTATAACAGAATTTGAAATGAATGACACAAGTCTTAATAGGCCAGTTCAGATAACTGCATAGTGACTTCACAGAGTATCCTTCAGCCTTCTCCAGAAGTTTGTTACACAGAACAGAAGTTCAGTTCATTACTTTGCTACTAATGGCTTCTGAAAATGAAGCTCTTCATACATATGCCACTGTCTTTGAGTATGACTTTATTTAAGTCCATATTCTTTGTGGCTTGTCCTGAAATACTTTAAAAAATATTCATCATGGCTCTCATGGAGGGTGAAAAGCATCAAAGGTTAAGGCAACTGTACTTGTCTTTGGTATAAGGTTAGTTAAGCACCAGTGCAAAATGTAAAGTTACTTTACTGTAATTGCTAAAATATGGCTTTCTACAAAATGCTTAATTTCCCATAAAGATTAAGTAACACTAGCATATAAATGGCATTATAGTGTAATGCTTGGTTCTATTATTTAATAAAATACAGCATGCTGTAGAACTTCTGATACATAACTCTGTATTTGTTCTTCATATGAGCTATTCACTGTGCTCTGAGAACAGGCAATGCAGGTAGTTTGCAAATCAGGGAATGAAAATGCTTCCAGCAAAGGTGCTGTGAATAATAAAGCTGTGAAATGAAAAAAAAGTTATGGCTTAACTGCTGAACAAACTTCTAGTTGCTGAGAAAAATTTTCTCCAATCCAAACTGTGGAGTAATCCAGAGGGCTTATTTTCCTTCCACACAGATGTATATGAAGTAAGTACGCTTGAGTAAGTGTAAAACTGGTTTGAATGAAGAGGCAATTACGTCCAATATCTCCTCAGGAAAATGTTATATTCTCCAAGACTTGGTAGTACTGAAAATGGGAACAGATTACGTTTAAGTGTTTTATCTGGGGGAAAAAACTCCAAACTAACAAAATCAAAACATCAAACCAACCCACTCCCATCCTTCCCCCCTCATCCCCCCAATTACTATTAAGCACATAGGTTTCAGAAAACATTTAAGATAAAAAGAGTAATTTGTTGTATACATGTCATCGAGTCCTAGTTTGCATCATCATCATTCATCCATATCTAGGTAAATTAGGAAGATACAATGAGTCCAAAACCATGGAGATGGATTGGCCGCTTACGCTGATGTATTAATAATCCACCAATATTTGGCTAATTCTGAGTGCACTCGGACAACAAAGAAGGACAGTAAAAAGCAGCTTTTTCACCACATGGGATTTAATTCTTTAGAATAAACAGCAAAAAATCTATTGAGTGGCTCATGTCAGTGAATTTGCTGAAATAGCACTTCACTCTTAGCACAGTGACTTAAGTTGATTCCTTCATATGACCTTTAGTTGCTGAATGACATTTTTTTCTTTTATCAATAATCATATTCAAGTTAATTATCTGCTTGATAGTTCTTCACCAGAACTTTACTCTCWTTTTATGCTAATTTTCCATAAATTACCTCAGAAAAAACCCCAAACCAGTCAATAACAAAGAACAGATTGTGAAAGTGCACTTTTGACATCATTTGTAGTGGTGTACTTCTTGTGGGGCTGTGAGATAAGTATTGACTGTGTCAGGTATCAGTCCCAAAATTATCAGGTGCATTCCAGGTCCCAAGAGGACCCTTTGGTCTCTGCACTAAAGCATTATGTTGGACAAAATATGACATATCATACTTCTGTCTTCAAGGTTTGATGTCCTACATAATGTCACAGTTACATGACCCTTTTGTGATTTCCGAGCAGAAATATTTTAGTATCCTATAGGGGAAGCAGGCTTCTCAATTTTACACTAATTAGGCTTGACAGCTTTTGTGTTTCCAAGTTGCTTGAATTGTTTTTCCAAGGTAATTCCTTTTGTTTTGCCAACTATTTGCTATAAACATTTATGTGCTTGTTTATGATAATTAATATCTCTCATTTCCTTGCTCCATTAAATGAAGGTACAGCAGAATTATTACGGTTGTTAGAAGATTTCCAGACTACTACAAGAAGAAGGAGATACTGTTGTCCTCATTTATCTAGATTTAGTGCACTTGCATATGTCTGCTGTTTAGTTATTTTCTAATGTAATAGGAATTTATTTTCTCAATTTTAAACATGTGACTTACCCAAGACATCTAGTTTAAATGAAATATCTGTCTCAAAGCTCCTCTTTTCTCTTCGACAGACCTTGCAATTACTAGAACACATTTATTTGTTAAGGTGCATTACAGACATGTTTTGTCACACTTTTTGGGGCATTCATTTTTCATCACATATAAGAGTAGTGTCTCTGTCCAGAAAATAGCAGCATACTGTGAGGATAGGTACAGCTAGATAGCTATTACAGTAATTACCATTAATTGACAAGAAGACTAATTTCCATGGCATCTTTTGAGTGAGACTTCTTAAAAAGTTCTAGAATTTTTGAAACAGTATAAAAATTAGATTTTGAAGTAACATAAAACATAATTCTCTGACGTTGAAAACATGATATAGATGTTTTCTTTACAATAGGAAATAAGAGCAGTTTCAGGTAAATGTATTTAGGGTTTTATAATATTGAGTCCAAATTGTTACAGAATTCTTTCAGCTAGTGTGGACTAATTCATTCAAAGTATCTCCAAGAAAAGGAATAAGGAAAATCAGCAGGAAAAGATGGTATTTTAAAAGCAGTGTCTAGTGTCTATAAACTTAGCTTGAAATAGATATCCTTAACAAGTTAATGCAGATCCAGGCAAATCAGGTGTATTTCAAAACTGTCTCAATGTGCTACTGACCAATTTTTAAATGTGAGCAGAATTTATTTGCTGTGGTAGAAAAAAGCTTTAAATAATGAATTTTCAATGTGTAGGCTACAGCACTTTTTCTTCTGAAGAAAATTTAGTTTTTAATAGAAGTTACATGTTTTACAAAAAGGATAGTCTGACTTAACAGACACACATCCTGTAGAAGATTTCAGATGCATAGTAAAACAATCCTTCTTAATACATGTTCCATACATAAAAACTGGAGACAAGTTGATGCTTTTGAAAGTCTCTAGAGGGAGACCTGTCTGCCTAAGGAAGCCTTTGGGACATCATTAGCACTTCTTATTGCTTATTAAGAACTTATTTTTAGAAGACACAGCCAACATTAAAACTATGACCAACTGGCTTCCAATCACATATTGAATCCTCTCAAAAATATTAGTGTTCAAGTAAAGATCGTGATGGAATTTTGGGGCTTTATGAGCTTTAGAAGAGCTCAAAAATGTTTTGTAGGATTAGAACATAATGGAAATTATTGATGATAAAAGATGTCGTACTGTACAAAATAAAAAACAGGACTGGGCCACACTTGGAAATTCATTGAAAGAAATACTCTGAAAGACTCTATAATACTTTATTACATAGTTTAGTGTTATTTGTTTTATTCAAATGAACCTAGTTTTAAATAAATTATGTTAAAATGGAATATCTGTTTTAAAAAGGGTATTTCAAAGACATATCACTTAGTGTTCAAATGTAGAAAAGTCCAAAGGCTGATCTGCTATTTTTTTTCCTTTAATAAGGCAGGTCTGGTCAATGCTAAAAAATTAAATACATATTTTTATTAGCCATACTTTAACCTGAATAATTATAAGAACATATTTTTTTCTGAAACACAAATTGTACGGCTTTTACTTGGTTTGTTTTCCACACTTCATGTTTTCGGTAACTTTAGCAAGTGTATATGCAATCTGGTTTCTTTAAACATATACCAAATTGCAGGTCTGAAAAGAARTTCTCATTGAAAAGTTCAAATACATTTTATTTTGCATTTTATTTTATTTTACTGAAATTTTTTATCAATTAAAATATATTGAAAATGTCTAGGGCAAATGAGATCTGTCCTAGAATCACTACAAGTACTGTCTCTGATAGCTAGGTGTAAGATATTTTTTACAAACTTTCTGAAGCTAATTTTGCAATATCTACTCTTAAAAAAATACATGAGACTAAAAAATAACCAACACATCTTTCTAAGTTACAAGTGGTTTTTATTATTGCAGTGATTCTTTGATTTGTTCATCGTTGCTAATTAAAATTTACACCACTGAACACTCTTACTCGTTTGTTGCTGCACATGTTTATTTTTTACTAGTATTCAGGTAATTGTTAATTTCTCAATTAACATTACCCAGAATTTTGAAATGCCCAGCCGTGATGAAGATGCTAGCAATAGCAGGTGTAAACCAGTAATTATCAGCAATCATAAAGCAAGCAAGCTGAGAAGGAGTTATTAAAAATCATATCCCATGTCTGAAATAAAACAAAATGTAGTGGGCRCACTGTGCTATTTTACTGTTCTTAAACACAGTGAGGCTATATAAATACAGGTGCTTGCTTGAAACTTGTAAGTGCCAGCAACCTAAGTTCTGAAGTCATTTAGAATTCAATTAATGTGAGAAGCTGAACAAAACAAATCCCTTAACAAGGTCAGTACATGAAGGCTTACTTTTAAAAACTAGAGGATACAAAAAAGAAAATCCTTTTCATGAAGGAGGGAACATACTGCAAAAGTTGCAGTTTGCTTACTGCATCGATGCCCGTTAAAGGAGATGAAAACAGGAAGGTAAATACAGTAAATACAGTTACTATTTTAAAAGTTATTTCGTCTCTTGAGAATTATATTCTCATCATCTGGATCTTCCCAAAGAACCCAGTGGAAGCAAACAGTTACTTTAAAAGTAGTTCCCTAGAATTTCACTGCTTACTTGAAACAGTCAGATGAAAACCGGCATTGCATCGTTTATACCAAATTGGTTTCAAATGCAGAAAATTAAGCCGATGGAGAGAGAATTCTCCATTGTTACCAGATGAGGAGTTAGTGGTTGTTTTCTGTTTATTGTCATGGAGATTACTCCATGGTTACTCTAATGCAGTAAGATCTCATTTGAGATGAAATATGAAATAAAAATGAGAATCATAGTGGCCACAAAGTGATTAACAAAATGAGCTTTGTCAGGCAGTGTCTCTGCAGCAGCTATGACCCCACTGAACCTCCTACAGCTCTGTGACTACCTGACACACAGCTTTCAGGGGTAAGGCAATGTACCCCAGTTTAAGCCCTTCACAAACAGAAGAGTTGTCTCAATTTCACGACCCTGTAACTTGACAACTTAATGTAGAGATTCCTGAGTAGCTCTTGATAGTGTCAATTGAGCCAAGCACTGAAAAGCCCAAGAATCACACAGAATCATAATTAAGGTTGGAAGAGACCTTCAAGATCATCTAGTCCAACCATCAAACTAGCAGCATTATCACCGTAAACCGTATCCCCCAATAACACATCCAGACTCCTCTCAAACACTTCCAGAAGTGATGACTCCACCACCTCCCTGGGCAATTTACTCCAATGCCTAACCACTCTTTCAGTGATTTTTTTTTTAAATATCTAATCTGAACTTCTCTTGGCACAGCTTAAGGCCATTTCCTCTTATTCTTTAATTTGAGACATGGCAGAAGAAACTCTCAGCCTCCTTTCAGGTAGTTGTAGAGAGCAATGAGGTTCCCTCCAAGTCTCCTCCAGACTGAACAGTTTCCCCAGCAGCTCCTTACAGGATATGTTTTCTAGACCCTTCATAGGCCTTGTTGCCCTTTTCAGGACATGTTTCCAGCACCTCAATGTCCTTTTTGAAGTGATCACCCAAAACTGAACATAGGATTTGAGGTGAGGCCTCAGCAATGCAGCATACAGAGGGACAATCACTGTCCTGGTCCTGCTGGCCACACTGTTGATGATACAGGACAGGATGCCATTGGCCTGCCTGGCCACCTGGGCAGACACTGGCTCATGTTCAGCTGTGCATCAACCAGCACCCCCGAGTCTCTTTCTTCTGATCAGCTCTCGAGTCACTCTTCCTTGAGCCTATGGTGCTGCATGAGGTTGCTGTGAACCAAGTGCGGGACCTGCACTTGCCCTGGTTGAACCTCATGCCATTGTCCTCAGCCCATTGTTTGAGTCTTTCCGGATCTCTCTGCAGAGCCTTCCTACCCTCCAGCAGGTCAACACTCCCACCTAACTTGGTGTCATCTGTGAACTCACTGAGGCTGCACTTGAGCCTCTTCTCCAAACCATCAATAAAGATGTTCAACAGGACGGAACCCAATACTGATTCCTGGGGAACATCACTGGTGACCAGAAGAAGGCAGTGACAGAAGGTGATGGTAGCAGTTGAAAGAGGTACATCGGGATGGGGTGACCAGCTAAACTTGCTAAAGTGTAGAATATCACCAGGTCTCTTGGGACAGGCTTGACTGCCAGTGCACTTAGGGATGTTCTGGACAATAGCTGTTCTGTCATAGTACACTTTTCGTTACTTTAATCTCTCACTTGAAACATGGCCTAAGTGCCTAAAAGTAGCTCRAAAAAAAATCATAATCATAATAATAATAATAAATATGATGTATTAGTTGTCATCACAAGGTAATACAGATTATTTTTGTGCTGGAGGGATATACATGTACAGATCTTCCTGAAGCARCACATCCAAAATGGCTGAATCATACAAGAATTGATGTGTTTGTTACTTCTAATAGCTTTTCCGACTGCATGTACCAAGAAATCGGTGATAGCCAATAAAGCATGATTTTCTCTTTTATCAGAAATTTTGAGAGAATCAAAAGTAAACCCCACCAAGTTTATTCATAAATACAATAGAGAGTAATAGGTAATTTATATGAATATTCATATATTGAGCTCAGAAAATGGGCACCTTGTAATTCATCACTTTAAAACATGTTTATAGAATACAAATATGTTGGTTCTTGGGTTTTTTTCCTAATGCTGATGAAAATGAATAGTACTTGGGGACTAAGTCTGCCTGTTAAAGTGATGTGATACATTACCATGCTTGTACAGAAATGAGCACAGATGGCGGGTCTATTATTTCTCTAGCAAGAAATTCGTCTTTTTTTTTCCCCAGGATTCAAATCTGAGCAACACTTGCTTAAGTCAGACTACCTCTGTGGGGATCCTTAAAATATTTTTCCCATTACTTGTACATTAGGAGTTAGAAAAACAGAAAGTGATTAATGCCATATTAAAACTTTAAAATGAGTGAAGTCTCTCAAACCAAGAGTCTGAGATTTTCGTATTTTCCCCCACCCCCAAATAAAGGGAAACATATTTTGCATGTAAATGTGAGTCTACAGGGATGAAGTTTTGTGCACCATGCTCAGATTCCCAATAGCCTGTTTAGCTTCGACAGATSATTTTGTTTACATTAGAATATTTGAAGATATTAGATTTATAGACATTTGTTAATTAAATACAATTATGTGGAGTATGAAACAACAACTTATAAGTAATTTATAGCTTTCGTATGCAAAAGATACCATTTCAAGCAAAAAAAGCGTAGATTAAACAAAAAGATGTTGACTTTCATAATTTTGCTTTTATGATAAGAATCAATAAAGCAATACTTCATAAGGTTTTGTCAATGCCTTATTATACACCTGAAGAAAGAAAAAAGGTTTTCAATCTGCTTTATGACTTGTCAGAGCATATAATTACAACAAACTCAAAGTTAAATTAGAGTTTTTAATGTCAGTTGATCAAAACTGGATCACCTTGAAGTGAGAGCAAATTTAATATGGCTTAGGATTTCCAATAAAAAGAAAAATGCAAACATATATATTAATTTACTTCAATGTACTGAGTGTACTCACATTTGAGCATTACACATTGTCTCTACACTCCTTCCTCCTCATACTCTTCCCCTGCTCCAGGATGGGGTCCATCCCATGGGAGTCAGTTGTCCATGAACTTCTCTATCGTGGGTCTTTCTTACAGGCTGTGGTTCTTCACAAACTGCTGCAGTGAGGGTCTTTTCCACAGGGTGCAGTACATCAGGAGCAGGCTGCTCTGGCATGGGTCCTTCAGAGGGTCACCTGCCAGCAAACCTGCTTCAGCACAGACTCCTCTCTCCATGGGTCTGCAGGGCTGTTTCTCTCATATTCTCAATTCATCTTGTCCGTCTCCTCTTGCACAGCAGTTTTTCCTCCATTTTAAGTCTCTTGTCACAGGAGTGCTCCCACCATCACTGATGGGCTTGCGCTCGGCCAGCAGTGGGTCTGCCTTGGAGCTGGCTGGCATTGGCTCTGCCACACGTGGGGAAAGCTTCTGGCATCTTCTCCCAGAAGCTACTCCTGCGGCCTCCCCTGGGCTTTGCTTTTGCCAAGCAAACCAAATACATTTTGGGCAAAATATTCTTCCAAATGGAATTCCATTTAAATAAATCTTATTTTTTGATATTTGGCTCTTCATTTTCCGTATGTGGTGGTTACTCCCCGTGCGTTCCTGCGGGAGAGCTCACATCCAGAACCTGGAGGATCAATTTCAAGATTGAAGTCTCGGAATACAGAATTAAAAACTCTCGAAGGAGTAAAAACTTTACAAAGCTAGGATAATAACACAACACTTCAAAAGTATAAGGATTTTTGGAGAGAAATATCAACTCCTTTAAGAGTCAAGGTGGGAATGTGGTAAATATCTAGTAAACTTGAAAAACCAGAARACTTTGGAATGTGTAGTGATTATACCAATACTGGGTCCAGAGGGTTGGTATATAAGGATTGGTATTTTCTCTATTGACATAATCTTGTATATTATTTGGGATCTTCTGGAGCCTGTAACAGACAAAAATGTCAAGAGAATGGGATGAAATGTGTCAGTTTTCACAGAACTGAGAAGGCTGAAGAGTTTTCGGGCAGTCAGTGTGTTTGTGAAGGTTTTAGGTGCAAAGGTGTACTGTTCTGTTTGGAAATGTTGTGGAGGATAAGGAGGCCTGCAGGAAGCAGGGAAAATAGCAAATTCATTCTGTAAGCACCAGAAAGGATTATGCCAGCTGTTGGTGAGAGAAAGGTCAGTAGTGAGAAAGAAGGTAGAAAGGTGCTAAACAGCTCAGAGCAAGTAAGAACAAATAATACCAAGGTTGTTAATACCAGTACCTAATGATCTAATATTTGCTCAATGCCAATAGACTTAAAGATGCGGTGTTATCAAGCACTAGTGTGCTACTTGTTTCAATGCACATCACCTCTGCTTCAGCTTCCTACCGTTCCCCACTCTCAATTGAAAAAAGCTGAAGAGGAATTTAGAGAATGTTGACTCTGAAGAGGTTAGAGAACACAATTGAAACTCCTAATATCAGGTCCACTCACAAGACAGCATTATTTTCCCAGGTACTTTCTCTCATGTGAAAGAAGGGAGTCATTCCTACAGCAAATACCAGCTGTGCAAGACTTCTGATTTCATTGTAGAAATAGCTGAAAAAGAAATGATAGTCAGTCTTGAATGAGTCATTGTCAAATAATTCCCAGGTGAGCTAAGTTAATAAAGTTGTAGTCTAGGGAATTTTCAGCTTCTGCATGATTTATTTCTTCCTGCATGGTTAGAGAAATGAGTATCATTGAATTAAAAAAAGAGAAAGGGTATTCTTTTTCACAGTTATGCATTTCACAGGCAAATGTGCAATAGTTGGGTTTGCAGCATTTGAAAAAAAGGTGTTAATTGAAGAGTTCTGAGTGACAGAAAGTGAGAACACAGATTCTGCGTGCTGTGAAACAGAACAAGACCACTGTATGGAAAGGACAGAYATAACCTTCAAGATTTTTTATAATGTTCTGGCATGAAAAAATATTTTGGTATTGCATTAAACTAGTATGTTCAGTTAAACCAGTTGTTTTTTCTGGTGAGTGCTGCACTGTTCAGCTGGAATTAATTCCTTATTTATTTATATATTTTGTTTTATACAATTGACTGCCAAAGAAATTTTTTGAAAGTTTTTATGTTTGCTTTTACTTTTTTCACACTTAGAATTACCAGATTTGTTGACCCAGCCCAAACTGCTGCATTAAACAATGGCCCAAGACTAGCAGGCAAGCTGCAGATTTTGTACACACTCATGTACAAAGCTTTTCCCCATCGCTTCAAGCTGGCAARCAGCACAAAAATCTGTCTGCTGTGAATCAAAATAACACCTTTTCAAGAATATGAGTCATTCATATATTCAGTGTGTACACTTCCTTAGGAATGAATATCCGAAATCTCATTTAGGGTGATATTTAAGAAAAGATCAAGGACAAAATATTGTTGTTATGTGGTGACCTTGTTTTATTGAACCACATTCATTGTTTAGCATATACACAAGCTTTTCTGCAGAGCTAAGAGGACCTGTAATGTTTTTCATAAAAGAAATTCTGCAAAATTTGAATATGCTGTGTTGTCTATGGTTATATGTGGATCTAACAGACAGGAATTAGACATTTCTTTACTCTGATAAGGTTATTTCCTTTCTTACAGCATAACAGCTGGCAAAATACTTTTGAGGCAGAGACATATAGAGCTGTTCTCTTATAGAGTATGCAGAAAAAATATAGCATATGGAAAGTATTTGCATAATGTACACTATCTGTGATGAGAAGGTAGATATTCAGTTTTTCTTGCATAACTTGAGTATTACATATAATATGGTAAGTTGAATGAAGAATTGCTTCTTAATAAGCTACAGAATTCTGCTTGGTGGTTAGTTTATTTACTGTATTTTGAATTTTGATGCATTAGAAACAATGTTTTACTTACTCCAGCAGTTCTTTTTTCAATCAGCTTATATCTGTTTTTTATTTCTTCTTTTTATATATCTGTATATCAAGTATGTTTTGGCCAACTCTTACTTATATAATTTATGTAATGGCAAATAATTTATGCACAATTTGGTTGTTATCCTTCAAAAAATGTTCTGTCTGCACATGCACTCACAACAATACTAGGAAACTTCAGTTTTATTTTTGATCATACCGAGTGCATAGAATCTGGAGTTTGTTTTAAAAACATTTAGGCAATCATCATGTAGTTGGTATTTAGCAAAATCAAAATGGAGGGAAGTCTTTTTGCACACATGCAAAAAGCCATGCACAGGGCTGAATGCTTCATGCTACAAAATGTAGATAACCTTCCTTATTAAAGTTTGCAGTWAAATTAAAGCTCTAATAAATAATAGAACTTTGTGGAATTATATTTTGTTGTATTTCTTTTTTGTGAAAAATATGTGCACAAAATTAATGCATCTCATTAAAGAGGTATGCTGGTGCCATGAGAGATAATACAAACTAGAAGATGACTCTCTGGGAGTAGAGTAAGTTACTAAACCATTTTTATGTGTGTTTCTGTATTAAACTAGCTATACGCACCGTGTGRTTGGCAGTGGAATCAAAGCTCAGTCTGCAAATCCAGAAGTAAAAGTGAAGAGAATGGATCCTGTAATAAGTCAAATTATTGACAAGCTGAAGCATGTTATTCAGGTAAGATGCTTTTTCCTATAGATACAGTACAATTCTAACTACCACTCTAGTAATGAAATTATTTCTAGTAATGAAAGTATTAATTTACTGTACCATAAAGGTTAATTGTTAATTCACGTTTCTGCTGAGTACACGTCCACAGCAAAACACTAGTTGCTCTCTGTCTCACTTCAGTTACTACAAATGATTCAGTTAAAAGGCTTGCATATGGTAGATAAGTGTAGGAAGTGAGGCTCTGGCAGCTGGGCCATCTGTACCTGCAAGTACCACAGCTCCGCATTACAGCAAGCATATAGAAGCACAAACAGTGTGATTTAGGGATATTAACTGGGTGCATGTGTTTAAATAACAATAAAACRTAATTTCCCTCTTCCCTCTTTACTAAATCTAGGTTCTTTCTTAACTTACATTGCTGCAAGGTTTTTTCTTTAGACACCAGATAGAAAAACTAGGAAGCTTGAATGAAATGACATGCCTGATAAATGGGTTGGTGTTCATTACCTGATGTACAGATCTGTGAGTTACTAAATTTAAGGCTTACAAGGAAGTAAATTCCGATATGGTTCTGTACAATCATAATATTGTAATAAGTTTACAGGATTACAGGTATCTCTGGTTACATGCTGCATTTGTATGCACAGATAGCCAGAATTAGAGGACAAAAACATAATTCTGTTGAAGCCAACAGTTATTTGCAGCTCTGTATTTCAGTTTAAAAATGTAAGTTTTCAYTCTGGTCTGAAGACTCAGTGACAGGAAAGGTTCTACTGACATTTTTTGTCCATGACCCATCTAACCCGGTGTCCTCTCCTCTGCACTGGTGAAAGGAGAGGCTACTTAGGGGGACCATGAAGCTTCGCACTTTTATGGTCTCCAATTCCTTTCTCTACCCTGTTCCCCAAACATGAGAATTGGAGATATTAAATGTCTTCTTGCCTAGTGCATTTAGTTCCATCTAAGGRCTTGCTTTAATTCTGTTTATACAACTTCTTAACAGCTTTTAAATACAGTTTCCCACATGATTTTTGGAGTTGAAATATTACTGATAGCTTCACAGTAAACCCTCTTGGTTCTTGTATCTCTGATTGTGGACAATAACTCTTCTCTGACAACAAAACAAGGAGTGATGATATAGAAGAAAGAAGAAAACCAGAAAAAATTCTTTTCCATCAGTAGTGTTGTTTTCTGGGAGAAATGGCATTAGAATTGAAGTTCAAAGGCAATCATTATTCCTTCCTTCTTAAAAGAAATATCTTTTGTATCCCTCCAGCTTCAGCATCATGCTTTTGTCTCTCTTCTTTAATAAAATGGTAACTACGATGGTGGGAAAATCAGTGCAATTTTGCCTACAAGAGATGCCATGATTTAATTAATAACTACAAAATACTGTGCAAAGATAAACTTTGCAAATCTTACTTGGTAAGTTCCAAGGTCTTTCRTCTATCAGGAATGCCTTCCTCCTTTGATATTAAAACTTCACTGTAGAGTTTATTGTGTTGGTTTCCTCTAGAGACTTGGAGTTGTGTTGTTTTCTCCTTGAATGAGTATCTAAAAGAGTGGAATAGAGTATTTCCRTTATAAAGTATTTCATTTTGAGAGCTTACTTGCCCTTGTCCCTAAAGACTTGAGTGGATCTTGGGGAAAAGAACATATAATTTGCATACTGAATTCTTACTWACCTCCAAATATATTATCTTTCTGTGGGATAGCTTCTTTCCTTGTACCTCTGAGTATGAAAATAGGGTCAAGGGATAAAGAGAGCATCAAATTCCTTAGAGACCTGACATGTAACTGCTTTTCCTCAGGAAAAAAAGMAAAAAAGGGCTGGAGAAGTTGCAGGAAAAGCTTTCTTCTCTACTATTTACTGTTTGGGAAAGTAGGGTGAGGAGTGTAAATTAGAGATTCAATTACAAAATATCACCTTTTTGTCCTGTGTGATATGAAAAGTGATGAATCACRTATTATGCTTATGATGGGCAGAAAGTAAGGGGAGTTTAATGGATTGTTTTGTTGCCTCAGACAGAATCTAAGGCTAACATGCTATCCAAGCTGTATTACTGAACTTCAAAATTTTAAATAGCTAACTTAGTAGGAAAAAAACGTATTTGTCAAGTTTTTCAAAACTAATCATTCCTGAAATTAATAAAACTATATACTTTAATTCAGCTTTAAGGTGAAACAGATTTTCGAGTTGCTATTTATGGAGGAAACAATACATATTTTAATAGAAATCACATGTTGCTGTAACCTTGCTAAACAAGTATATTTTCGTTACTTAGTTGTGTTTTGTATATAGCCATTTGCCCTCTATAATAGGAGAGAGAAAATGAGAATGGTAATTCAGCTTTACTTGACTTTTCACATCAGCTTTTAAACATTTCAAGATTCAGGATATCAAAGTAACATTTCCTTCTGTCYCATCCTGTCATGACATGGTCCTTTCTTCTCAACCACAGTCAGAGCTCTGTGTATCTGTGGTAAGTACAGCCTGATTTTCTTTCCCTTGTACAACCTGTGATGGTACCAAGGCCTTCAGGACTGAATAGTCTCTACCACTTAGTAAATATCGACATGCACAAAGAATCAAAAGTTTTGCTTCTGGTACTTTTCACAGTAAGAATAGTGAAATGCACTGAAATGCAATTTAATCAGTGATAACCTATAGCATTGATTTGCAGCAGAGGTGGAATTCAGTTCTTTAATCAGATACCTGCATTTCAGTGTTTAAATTTCACTCATATGTAGAACAACTCAGCAGACCATAGAGAGCTCTTTATTTGGCCCTGTGTAAATGTGTGCATCAGGATTAGAAGAGCAGTAGTTCTTTAGTCAATACAATATAAAAGGAATTTGGGTRCTTCACCCACATGTTGGCATCTGCACTGTGAC
The DNA here is from genome assembly GCA_003713295.1 of Parotia lawesii. NCBI lineage: Eukaryota > Metazoa > Chordata > Aves > Passeriformes > Paradisaeidae > Parotia > Parotia lawesii. The sequence continues at coordinate 1,805,468 of RAHM01000012.1, forward strand.
ACCTGCTGTTGGTGTCAGTTCTGAAGGATTACACCCTTGTGTCATGTTTCTGAGCCCTTTCCAAAAGGTTGCCGGTTTCAACACACAAACTGTTTTCAAAACTATTCTCAAACAATTTTTTACATAAAAACTAGACATGTATAATTTTCTAAAGAGAAATATTTAGCATATACAAACATTTATGCATATGTATACAAACTTCATTTTATTCTTGGATGGTTTTACAATTTTTAAAAAAGTATGATTAAACTATGGAAGGGCTAATATCAAGAAGTTTTGCATTTAGAATGCGTAATTTAAGACAAATTGAAAAGCATCTCTTGAATAAATTTTGTCCTTCCAAATCAGAAGAAGTCATTCCTTCTAGTAAATCCAGAGTATAAAAACTCTGTTGGGAAGCTTCATTGTTTTCTGAAACCTTATTTTATCTTTGCCTTCAAAACAGATGGCCACTTTTATCACCAATTGCATTGAATTTTCCTTTTTACTTTCAAGATTCCAAGCAGAAAGGAAGTAAGTATTTTGAGGTGTAAAGGGAGAGCCCATTTAAGGGAGGGTACAGTGAGCTCTCTGAAAATCAGACAGCACATATTAACCATAAAAATGACTAAATATTATTAAGTAGCAAAAGAGCAGATATCTTTGAAATCCCTTTCTGTTCATGTTTAATGTTTACTTAGGGAAACAGGTCAAGACCATTCCATCCTGCATACAGAAAAAGAATAATTTCTTAGTATCTCCTCTATTTTTGCCAGTTGGATATACAAAGGCATAAAAATCCCAAGCAAAGAATTAGCTTTAAATATACAATGCTTAAACTGTCTTTTCCAGGTTAAAAACTTTAACTGTTAAAAACTTTAACTGTTAAAAACTTTAAACACCTGAAATCAACCCCTGGTTGCATAAGTGACAGTATCTCTTTTCAGCAGGCTATGGTTTCTGGGCAGTTCTCCTTTGTGAGAGGCTCTCAGTAATCCTCTCTTTTCTGTAAATAGTGGATTTACCAAAAAATCAATAGAACTTTTTGATTCTGTTGGACCCCAACAGCTGTAATCTGTGGCCTGGACTCCACAGGTTCATATTCACAACAACAAAGTGCAATTAGAGGCACTGATATGAACTCKGCTGAACCAGTCAGTGCTTGACAAAGTCACCTTCTTCTGTAAGACTCCTTACTTGTACAGACTGGTGTTTTGGAGAGTTTTAAATAATGGGCTCTTCTTCATTCATTTGTCTTCACGGCAGGCAAATTACAGGTTCAGTGCATATTCTTTTATGTACTGCAATCTGCAACTATCACTCTAATAGGTAATCAAGATAAGCAAAGTCAGTTGCATATGGCATAAATAGTAATGGGAATTATTTTCCTTTCTTTCCCAATAATTTAAAACCACGATTAATTAATCATTCCTGCAAGTACAAATAGTAAGGTTAGGAAGTAAGTATGATATTTTGGAGCTGTGATTACAGGCAATTGGACCTTGGTCATTTCAATGTGTTTCTTCTTTCGGAAGATAATCTCAAAAAGATACTGCTTTTGAAAATAATAGACATTATTTGGACTTTGTATTTACAGCATAAGTAAAGTCTTCCTAATTTTAGGAAATCTTGCCATAGCAGAAGATACTCCTATGTCTGACTGTCTAAATTAGGCAGACCAGATCTCCCTCTGGAGATCTCCAGAGGCACCTACCATTAGTGATGATACTGGAAATTTAAATGCTTCTATCAGGATAAATTATTTCCAGTTTCTAGGTGCAGTAAAAGGTATGTCTGAACTTATTTGGAAAAGATCCCATCTTACACTGCTATACCACCAGAGTGCTAGCTGATATGCATAAAATAATATTTACTTTCTCCACAAAGGGCTGCAAAGTGTCCCTAATAGAATTGATGCTTACATTCCTTAAAGGAGTAAATGCCAATACTTCATATGACATTAAATGTTGGTGACAGTCTAATTTTTCTTTACTACTTGTCATTATTATGGCATGGCAAGCACTCTGTTTCACCATGCTGCCGTTTGCCCATTTACATTTCTCAAAAAGCTTGCAAAAATAGTGAGATGAGAGTTTGTTTTGACACTGATTTGGCATGCTAACAACTACATTTTCCATCTGCATTTTTTAAAGCTTTTATCAATGTACCACAGCACAGGCAAGTTAATATGTGTTTTTGTAAGAGCTGTTCAGATATGGGTTGGAAATGGGGATGGAATATATTACCTGAATCCTCACCTGCTCATACAAAGAACCATGTTTTGAAATTATTCATACAGAAGGTGTGGCACTTTCAGTTGTGCTTACTTACTGTAGTGTTACAATAATCACCTAATAGTTAAAACCCCTCTGCCTCTTAAAATAGTTCCAACACCTGTATAAATGTCACTAATTAGACGTTTTGATGACTTTTTTAAATGACTGAAATGCAATACTTTCTCATGGAATGAGAGAATTCTCAAGAGTACAGCATTAGACAGATACTTAGTTTGACACACTCTTCAGTAGCATGCTCTTGGAGACTCACTTCCTAAGCTTTTCTTTCCCTTTCTTTTCTTAAATGCTTTTTGTTGATATAGCATGACCTGCAGTTTGTAGCTTTCAATAACAGGTAAATGGGAAGCAAAATTTCAGTGCACTTCATGCAGCAGCCATTCGACATTCACTGGTATTAGAATTGCTTTCAGCTGTGTTTGCTCCTAAACTGCCTATTTATCTTTTGTTGGACTAAGAAAGACTTCCTCACAAGTTTGTTTTGTATTTCATATTACAAATGCATATCTAAATGTCAATTTTGCCTTATATTTTGTTTTTATTGGGTTTTTTTCACTTTTTAGTTTCATCCAAAGTTAGAATGAACCTGCAGGTACAAAATAGCTCAGTAGATCTCAGTAGGTTGATTGTGTTAATTTTTTTCCCCAGTGATTGGTTGGCACTCCTTCTGGTTTTCTTGGTCTTGGTTTTGGTTTTGGTTTTTTGTTTGTTGGGGTTGTTTGTTTTTTTTTTTTTTTTTAATTTCTGGAAGTAGTACAATGCTACTGTCTTTTTGAAATCAAACACTTGGAAAAATTCTGTTTTTGTCAAGGCACAATAGTAGAGTACTAGTGATGTGTCATATTGGGATATTCCTACTTGACATRGAAGTCTATTTCATATTTGTTGTGTGAGCTGTTTCAGTCTTTTATCACATCTATGGAGAGCTGGTTTATCACGTGGTATTGACCTGAGCTGCCTCTGGCTGCTGGATGGTRCCAACGATATGTTAAATACTTGTTTATTGCCATTGCATATAAAATATTGGCAGAATTCCTGTAAAAATATTAAGCAGTTAGAAATGAGGTGGGAAATTATTTTTCTGAGTTTCATACTCTTCCCTTTAAAATATACTTCAACTTCCAGCCTCAAAAGTACACAAAAGAGTGAGGGATTGCTGATGCTTTTGTATCTCTTGAGAGTCAACAGGTTTTCTTCACAGTTCTGTGATGATAGTGAAGGTACAAACCCKTTTTGTTGCTCAAAAAGGTGGTCTTTCTGTAAGTCAAACACTAAAAGTTACATGAACATTCTGAGATGACTGTCTGTCTTGGAAAATTATGCGTAAACTCAAACCTACATATGGTTTACAGGTAGAAGGCAGAGAAAAAAGTGATTAGGAGGGTATGCAGTTTAGCTGACCCATCTGCCACTGTTGGGATGCTTAGGAGATAAATTAAAAAGAGCAGTCACCAGCCACATAGTCCTTCTGATCAGTAATTTAATTAAAACACCAATGTAATTTCCCTAGCTTGTTTTGTTTTTCACTAACTGGATTACCAAAGTTATTAAGGGCTAATCAAAGTCCCATTCATTTAGAAAAAATGATCATTTTTGTGAAGTATCCTTTTTAAATAGGATTTATGCTGAAATGAAGAGTCTACATTGCACAGAACTTTCTGAAATTGTTTGTTGTTCAAATTTGTATAAAAGTTTTAATAATGGGCTAATAAAAAATCATTAATATTTGATTTTTTGCTATTTTTCTTCTTGCATTTCTTATAAAGCCCTTCACAGTGCACAGTGAGAAAACATAYTTGTTGATGCAGCAGGGAGATACTTTCAATTCTTATCCGTTTTGTGAAGAGAACAGAGGCAGAGAAAATAAAAAAGCCTTTTCTAGCTACTTAGGTGGATAGTGACACTAACTGAAGTATTCATTATGGTGCAGATCCTATCTACAAAAGTCTATTCTGCACCTAAATTGTTTGCTGTTATAGCTGGTAAAAACTGCTTGTGTTGGGTTTTTTAGCGAAATAGGACCATTGTTCTACCTCCTCATTTTTAAGTACAATATTAGGGGAAGGAGAGTTTTGAGATTTTGTRGAGCCTCGGGTAGCTCCACATGCTCCTCATAAAGACCACCACACCCCCTACACTATAATAATACATACTTCTGAAATCAATATTCTTATTTCATTAATAACAGATAGAGGAATWTTCTCAAACTTGACTTGCTTGGAACAACATATGTGGTAAAAAGAGAGGAGAAATGTAGACTGGTATCAAATAAGGCTTTGAAAGATTTAAGTRAAGCAGGATATCAACTCTCTAGTCAGAAGTGAAAATCAAATAGTGGCTCTAACTTATGAAACCTGACACACATCACAAAGCTGTGATGTGTTAGCTTAATTGATAGCCTCCTCAGAGTAGGGGCTCAGCAACTAGATAGAATAATATCACATCAAGATGGAAAGTATCAACAAAAATTTGAGAAGGACTTTACCGTTCCTGTTAGTGCTAATTAATGACAGATATAATCTGTCAACATCTCAGTAACGTTAAGAAAATACTTTGTATTCGAGCAAATACATTAAGAAGGAAAAAGAAGAGTGGGGCAGTAACTGGAGTTAACAGTAGGTACCATTAAGATGTAAGTGCCATTTACGTGATCTTGTAGTAGTGGTCTCCCCTGTACCGTGGAAATTCRGGTGTGAGCAGTTCCACTAGGCTGATATACCAAGGGAATAAGCAGGGTGGCTGTACCGTGTAGACATTTGTGTATTGATGCTGGCTGAGCACTCTGTCYCACCTTGGTGTGCTGGCTGTGGATTGTGTACCAGAGCAGAGATTGTTCAAAGATAGTGACAGTTCTCAAAATGTTGAAGGATACAGTSGGAATGCATGGTCTCTTGTCAGTCCTAGTGTCACAGCTGAGGAGAATGCTACTGGGGGTTGAGGGTTGGGCCAAATGATCTTTAAAGATCCCTCCCAAGTGAAACTATTCTATGATTCTATTGACTTCATGACTATACTGTGTGAACTCATATGCTATTAACAGCAGGTAATACACCTCGGAAGAGCTGTCATAAATGCTRTGGACATGAAAAGATGCTGTCAACAATTGTAAAAACCACAAAGGAAACAGGCTTCTTTATCATCAGTGATCATAAGACCATTTTGTAGAATATGTGCAACAGTCATTATGCAAAACTGTGATATCTAAAACAAAACAGGTACCACAACAACACTTACAAAACAACAACTTACAAAAAAAAAAAAAGGCAGAAGCATATCAGTGGTTAACTGTTAAGGAAAAAAGTTGCTGGCCACAGACTTTCTGGCCTGAAAAGTAATGCATCCTTTTTGAGCATGTTGAATGTTTCCTATTTGAGACAGGCTATTTCCTTTTGGTCTCAGTCCTGGGAAATCCTCGGAGGCAGTGACCTGTGGAGAGCAATACAGAGCAAGTCATTTGCTGCAAGCATCATCATAATTTGTTCCCCTTGCCAGTTTGTAAAATAAGCAATGTGTTCTGTAGGCACAAGAAATATCAGTCTGGAAGGCAATCTGTTGCTCTGAAATCTTATAAACAGAAATCTCGTGTTATCTATGAGGGCTGTTTGTTGCCTAAAGAACTCATCTGCTCTCTGGATGTTTTGGAAATTGTAGAAAGCAGCAGCAGAATGTGTGGAGCATTCAACTGCTTTTAAACCCTGTGGGTCTGAAATCTATGTGGATAACACAAACCGTATTTTAAACTGTACCATGTAGTTTAAGGTCACAAATTTTGCTCAGCATAGCCCTGGTTTTGTCTTGAGAGAGTCAGTCAGCAAGCGGTTGAAGAATCAGTACCAAAGGTGAAGTATTTAATTTGCATGAAGCCTCAGCAAAGCTGTTCAGGAYTATGGATTAAAAGGAAGTGCCAGAAACAAGCTGTGCTGTGCATTTTTTAAAACAGTTTTTGTTTCTAGAGAGAATGTAGAAAAATACAAATATATTCTGGCAGACTATGGTTATGTGCTGGTTTGTGGGTAGGTTTCTTAACTTCTCTCCAGTACGGAAATATTACACTGCTCTGTATTTWACTGACTGATACATTTTAAAAACAACAAAAAAAAGAAGCCTGATAAATATGCTGATTCTGAATTCCTTCTAAAACAAGCATATAATAAAAAATGCATTCACAGAAGAAAACTTGTCAAGATATATTATGTATACGACAAATAATAACTTTGATTGTAACCTGATTGAATAGACGTTTACATATTTCTTTACAAGACAGGTTAGCTATTACTTATGAAAAATATTTTTCAATTTTTGTCTTAAAAAAACCCAAACCATTCTTAATATAATTTATTAAACCGATTGTGCAGTCTAATTTAAATACTTTAATGTGTTCATTTCTTTAAATGACTTTTCAAAACCTTACATCTTAAAAGTAATATTATCTTATTTGTTGGCTTAAAACCAGCATACTTACCAGTTCCTTAATGCTGTGTTTTGGCCTTCTTAACTCTTGTCTGTGTCTGTTAAGCTTTATGTTTAAGAGCAGATGGGTGAAAGCTTTGAAGAAGAGCTAAACATTCTGCTGCCAAAGACCCACCCTAACTTGTTTACAAAATTCCATCCTTGTAGGTCATACTTTGTAAAGAAAATGGAGACACCTCTTTCTCCTTCATACTCTGGAACTGGTGATAATTGTGGCAAGTGCTTTCCTGGTAGTGRGATATTTATGGGACACCTCTGCTTCTTCTTTTCCCTGTGCTTTTCTTTTTTCTCTCAGTGAGTCATTCAGCCTGTTCTATGGACTGTCTCACTGCACTGATGTAAACAGCTGTAGGACAAAAAACCCCCAAGGAATGAACAATTAATTGGATCTCTGAAGAGAACCCTAAAGCAATCCTCTATCTGTAAATTCCTAAACACAATATATAGACTCCAGTTTTTAATGTATGGTAATGTTTTGATTAGAAACTTCTCTTCCTGTAACTTTCTTGTCACTTCAGTTGAGCAAAATCATTAAAAGTAGTCGCTATCCTCATCTAGTTWACTTGGCATGTGATTACTGTATAAATCTTCTCACAGGTGCACTGTCCCGTAGTCCAGGCTGTGCAAATGATGAAAAGAAATTTTGTGAGGACTAAAGGCTTTTGCTGATARAGGTACTGTAAGCTAATTTTAGATAAAAGTGTTTTCCTTTATTTTCTGCCTGTTAATGGGATGTATATTTGCAGCGAATACAGAACTATCCTATCCTTCTTCAATAATCCTTTAAGTACTATTTTGCCAGGTCCAGTTTCCCCTTTTCAGCTCCTTATTTCTGCTTCCTGACCCTCCCCAGTTYCTTTTCCTCTTTTAAATAATCACATGATTTTCACCTCATTCCATAAAATATTTCCCTATCCTATTCAACATTTCTTTTAACAGGTGTCTGAACTTCTATGTTTCCCATTGGTATGCAGGTCTGGGACAATGACCACCCAGCTCAAAAACAAGAATGTTGCTTCTCAGTCAGTCAGGACTGTAACTGAAAGAATTAGTTTTAAATATCTGAMTTAAGGTCTTTCTGTTAGGTACTAACTAGTCCTGCTGCAAAGCAGGAGAGAAGTGTATTATAGCCTCTGTGAAAACTTTTGCCTTGATTGTGATGAAAGATAGGGAGGCATTTTAAAGTGCAAATAATGAATGACTATGATAAAAATACAGGGATAAGATTGAAAGAGGCTGCAAAATTCCAATTCTGTTACCTCAAACTGTAATTTACTTCTTAAAGCACCTGCTTTGGCCTAACTCTGCCTTGCAACAGAACTATTTACACAGGTGTGTGCTGAATTTATCAAAGCATACAGATCTGTGCAAACAACAAACTGCAGCATAATACGTCAAAAGATATAACAACATTACTTTTTAGTGAGAATATGCAAACTTCTCTACCAGACCTGTAGCACAGTAAGGCTACTGTTCATAAAACTATCCATCATTACCTTCTTTATTTCTTCATCCCTTGATTTAACACCCTTGTCATATACAGAAATGTAACAGTCTGCTTTCCAAGTAAGACTCGTGGATTTTGAAGAATCAGATAGCATCATAATCATGGAGCATGGCATTCAATAGTTGCATAGAAGCACTTTGGGAAGTGTTTTTATTTATTGTAACAATTTAATCCATTTCATCTGTTGGGGTTTTTTTTCACTTTCCATTTGACTGTTGTTTTCCTCTGTCTTTTCATTCATTAGAAGTCCTCCTCTAAACCTCTGTACCTCCATGCCACAGTTCAACGCTTTTACCTAGTACATATTTTATCATAGCTGTCGGGTTTTCCCCATTCTTCTGTTTAAGGACTCTTTTACAGCCTCTTTGAAGCCTTGTTTGAAGTGCCAGCCATCTGGTTCCCTTACAGTTCAATTAGTTCCTCCTGTAACAGCTCTCTTAATTTCTAGTGTTCACTCTCCTTAATTAATCAGATTTTTTTTTCCTTGCATTTTTTCTYCAATTTTAGATTAATATTGTTCCTCTACTTCTGTTTTTGGAGCCATGTGTGATTCTGAAAGTGTTTCAGTAAATGCTACTATGGTGGGCTTGGTCTTCAGTTTTCTTCCTAACAGCTTAAATGTTGTMTCCAGAGCTTTTTTGATTGATTTTGTATAAATCTACATGTGCCCTTAATTCTTTTTCTTATCCAAAAATTATTACTTATCTTATCTAGACAACTCACAGGGTTCACCATAACCAGGTAATGTACTGTGGTCTCTTTAGTTACTACRTGTAGTATTGAGAGTGCATTTGTTACTGCTTTTATTGCTTATACTGGCATTCTGTGCAGATCTTTCAAGAAACCACCTGATTTTCTTTCAGCCCTTTTAAGGAAGTCCTGTGTGAAGAATATGCTAAGATCAGAGTGTGGAGTTGGGATTTAGGTGCTGAAGTGTGGACATATCCATTTAGATACTTTCTAGAATATACCGTAATAATCAAGGAACAGATTCGTCTCCTTTTGCAGTTCCGGAGCACTGGGTTGGTCAGATTTAAGTGTTATGTTTCTCGTAGTTAAACTCTGCAGGTGTTGCAAACAGACACTTGTATTTCCAGTGCAAGTAAAATTAAATCTCATAAAATAGTCAGCTCTTAGGAGCTTATATGTATAGARGTCAACTCATAAAACATCAGTTTTAAGAAAATTGTTTTCATATGCATCAGTAAAAAGATRTGTATCTTCCTATGTAGGCGAAAATCTCTCAGTTTCTCAGTTTCTCAGTTAGCAACTTTTGTGTGACGGAAGTTTTATCAAGAAATAATGGTGTATGAAAACATAGCAAGTAATGAAAATGACAGTTTGGGGGAATTTTGAGGAAGCATTTATTTGGAAGTTCTAAAGGAGAAAAAGTATTGGTTTTAAATGACACTTCTAACTGAAAAAAATATTTTAACTTCATATACTTTTCATTCCTTCTTATGTTTCCTATTTAATTTGGTTTCTAATTTTTCCTAAAACTGTTTTTTGACATGAAGGARAAACCCCTAGAAATAAATGATTTAACAGAAACAAAAAAATAAGAGAAAGTGTTAATAATTGAAATATAGGAGCAAATAAGAAGCTATGAATATTTAAATTCTATTTTATCTTTTATTTGATATTTGTATAATAGTTTCTCTTAAAAATTTTTTCCCCTCAGCCATTCTTTTGATTCCATATTCAGTTTTAAAATACTTAATTGAAGATTTTTAATTTTAAAAAATGGCATATCTTAGCCCCATGTTATAATGAATTGCATCTCAATATAATTCTCTTTTTTGTCTGTTTTTTGGTTACTAGTTTCAAAATAGCAGTAGACTGCATTTTCTTGAATATTCCAGAATTTTTATTTGAAGTCCATGTGAATCAACCCAGAAATTTTCTCTGAAATTTCTGGTGAAGATTTCAAATAGTTTTATTCTTCTCTCTCTCTCCCTCTCTTTTTTTTTTTTTTTTTAACTCATATTRTTGCTCTCCATTAGGATATTTTATCTGATCCTGAGACTTCATTAGTGTTGTGTATGAAATTCACAAAATRTGCTGTCAAGGTATCTTACAGTGATTCGAAATTCTGAGCTCTATTTTTCTTTCCTATTCTGTGAATTTTTAATATTTTCAGTTTTTTCATGGCTTATTGGTCTCTTCTTTCTTCTGCCAATTTGTCTGTCTACTCAATTAATATTTGCAGATTTCTGAACTGCATAGTCTACATTTCAGGCCCTTAGCCATGCTCTCTAGGGCCCCTGAATATAGCAATTTGTGTTTGCCCATCTCTTTATTCCCCATGTATAAAATCTTCCACCTTATATTTTACTTTAATTTAATGTAAGAATGGATGACATTACCTCCAATGGTAATTCCACATTGTCTCCTGGAAATGTTATTCGGAACCATCCCACATCCCCTGTACTCCAGTCATGAACAGGTCTCATCTTTAGTAAACCCCATTACTCTTCATTCCTTCATCAGTGGGATGAAATGCAGCTTTTCCTCATGGCACTAATGGCCAACTGCCACAGATTACCCTCCTGGCTCCAGATTATTTTGGAACTATGGGCAGTGGTGAAGTAAAGGGAAAGAAGTGTTTTTACAAGGACCTAGAGGAAATGTATCTGGGTAAAAAGGTCTGCAAAAATAAATAAATACATAAAAAATGGAGCAAGCGAATTATATTATTTTTCATCTTTAGTTGTCTTAGATGTCATTTGTAGCAAAAACCATCAAACAATTTTGAGGAAATGCTTTAGAATTTTTACTGCAGACAATTCATGTCATTCCACTTTGCTGTTGCTCACACAAAATAATTTAATTTTCTTTCCTTCGTCTAAATAAGACTGAGAATACTCTGAGAAAATGGAAGAGGACTATTTTAGAAGCAGGATTTATTACGGTGTATTTATTTTCTGGATTCTGCTCACAGTAGTGAAATTTAGAGGATTTGTCTTTTTTTTTTTTAATATTTTAGGCAATTTTTTGGATATAAAAATTGAGTCTGTTTACAGGGAGCAGCACCATAAAGTGCAGGAAATTATTTCATTTCTCTATATTATGTCTCATATTTATAGAACTATACCCTCATTTGATTATTTCAAGGCAATTTTCCTTAAATTCTGGTATTACAGATCAACAAGAAATGTCACCTGCGCACCCCAAGATTGTGCTCTTTTCCTCTGTACTTCTATATTTTATAGGAACGGGTAGCTCAGATGGAGACTTAATTTTTTTAAATTCTGTTATTTTTTATGCTGCTCAACTTCTTTCTCTTCTCGCCTTCCTCTCACTCTCTTTTGTTTGCCAATGTATTTAAAATAATAAGAACTTTCAAGCACTACGATGATTTTTTTTGAGTCTTGCCTTTATTGCTTTCTAACTTGTATGACAGTTCCATTATTCAGGCTGTGAAATATGCAAGTTCCTTCAGGATAGGAAAATAGTATATTGGTATTGTTTGTATTTTTAGAAAAACACAGCGTAACATGAATATCTGTCATTACTTTGACATTGAAAACAAAGTTGTAGCATGGGCTCAAACCTAGAGTAATTTAAATCTTAAATCCTCTAAACTAATTGCTTTTTCTGTAAGAAAGGGAAAAAGACACCTCTAGAGGCAATTCAGGCTTGAGATGGTGTGAATCATACTCTAGAATGTCTCGTTTTTCTATTTTGTCATTCTAGAATAACCACAATCCAAACTGAGGTACCTTTGTTAGATATATTTGTCCAAGGATACGGAATTTACTTCATTGTGGGCAACACTGAATTCCATTTGCATTTATTCGTGTGGACCTAAGGCAGCTGTCTTTCAAGAACAGATTGACTGATTTTCAGGACCAAAAAATTCCTRCATGTTTCTAGAACCTCTTAGCAGCTCCCCAGACATGTAAACTTCATTAAAACCCCCTGGTAAGCTAATTTATTGGGAGTAATTTGAATCACCATAATTAAGTCAGGATATATTTTCAGGACACAAAATTTTAGCAGAAATGCCAGTCTTCAGGATGCCCATCTGACAAATGTCTCAGTGTGGTTTTCTTTATTCTTCTTTTCAGAGTTTTATGTAGCTGGTTTGGGGTGATTTGGAGGATTGCTTTTACCAAGGTCTGATCTATTTTCAGTATAAAATTAGGGATATGAGGTCAACTCTGCTAAGGTAATTATTTCGAGTATGAGGTGTATCTGAATTGTAGAAACTCAAGYTTAAATGTCAAAAAACAAGAGGAAAACCAATATAACGAAGTGAGGATACAAATCAAAATGGATAAGCAAAAGTATAAAGTCCTAGTGAAAATAAGAAACTCCATGGAAAGGTGTTGTTAGAAACTGTAGGAATTACATTAAATTTCTAGAAGCCARGCTGACTTAAACTCATGGGCAAGAGTAAAACAAATAGTAACAAAGATCTTCAGCAAGGTGAGTAAAAAGCCTCTTTGAGAGAACTGAGCTTCAGTACATCTATTTAACTAAAAAAATGATGATGATTATGGAATCTAAAGGGCAGTGAATGGGAATTTTGGAAATAAAATGTAGATGATTGAGATCAAGTAAAAAATTTTAAGTCTCAGTTCATGCTTCTATATACCAAAAGATGGACCACACAACCATGAATCAATTTAGGGAAAAATGAGGAGGAAAGGAGAAAGCAGAAAATGTGCTAAGAGACAACATGTGTTTACAGAGAGCCTGTGACAGAGCAATATAATATCTTGTCGGCAGTATAATACCTTGTCAATATACCATGAAAACATCATGTTGTAGAATCTTTGCTTGAAGGAGTATCGTAGAAAAATTTCTGTGTGTCAGTAAGACGGCTGCTAAAATGTTATATGAATTAAGTTTGACCTAGCTGGAAGAATAAGGATTATAGAGTTCGTAGTTAAGAAATTAAGTTAAAAAGAAAAAAAAATAGAAAAAGTGTCACTATGTTTAAAGGACAGTTATTAGACTGCAGAAAGATTACTAGAATAGCTCCTCAGAGTTTGGCATTGCAGCCAGTATTAAATGATCTTGGCTTAAAAAGGTGGTGTTTTACAAATCTGGAAATGAAAAAAATTTGCAATCTGAAGAAAAGTCAGATAATATAGAAATGATTAAGGGCAACAACAATAGAAATAGAATGAAATATAAAAATGTGCGATGAGAGCTTTGGCTGGACAGGCTTCTTGTTGCAATCAAGAAATTCTATGAGGTTGAAACCCATCAGCTGGAGGCAAATGAGGACACCTGAGTGTAGTAACTGATCAAAAGATGAATTTGAGCCATTTCCCAGTAATTTGGATTCATAGAAGGCTTATTTTTTTCACAGCTGTAGGTCCAGAAACAGATTCTTATCACACATTCATCTTCTTCCCAATAGTTTTCTATACAGTATTTAAATACCTTGACATATGCACTCAGAGAAGGGTGGAACATAACTGGGTTTTATTGTTTTGGGTTTTTTAAAGCTATTTCGAGTTTATATATTCTTCCTGAATTACAAACTATATAAAAATGAAATTTGATTTTTTTTCTACAAATTCTATATACTAGTTCTGTAGATTTTTATTTTTATACCTTATTTTATAAAAGCTTGAATAATGTTCTTGTTGGTATAGTAGTATATTTCAGTGTTATTGGTGAACCTTTGGATATATATATTAACTGTTTATTTCATTAATCCGCTTGCATTATGCAATTATATTCAACATTTCCTAATTTCTTTTCAGAGTCTATATTTAATTTTAGTGTTTCATATTATCACAAGGAAAAGTGAAAATATATATTTTCAGTTCTTTCTGCTTCACCTAAATTCCTAAATATTTGCAGACTATCTATAAATATTAAACTGTTCTGTTCTGAAGTCAGTTATGATAGCCTGATCCATGAAAATAAGAGATTAAAAATCTCTTATCTGCTTTTTCAGTATTAGCAATGTAAAAAAAATCAGGTATTTTTTAGAAAATAAGGATTCTGTCGTTGTGATGAGCTTTTAATGAAACCGAGTAGATAGTGGCTGAGACKTAGAGAAAAAGCAACACTACTTTAAAAATTACTGTAATAGTATTTTCCACTTTCTGTTGAATGCTTCTGAGATACACTAATCATCAGTGCATCAGTTGATGAAGTGATTTTATTTCAGAGTTTATTGCCTTGACAGGATCAATAATACTACTATTAGTAAACTCAGTAGAACTAAAAGGCTCAGAGTATTCCCAAACTCCACACACTTCCCTAAAATATATTAAAATTTTTATCAACATTGAATATCTGCTGACTCTTCAATAGTTGTGTAGATTCATTTTAGCCATTTTCTGCTCTACGGATATTTCTACATCGAATTTCACAATTACATAATTAAAAAAGGTAGAATTGAAACATAAGGAACTTCTTTCTACATTGAACTTTCCATAAGAAATTATTGCAGTCAAAAATATTTCATGAAAGCATTTTGAGAACATTTCATTGCTTTAGCTATCCTAGTGGCCATGAATATTGTAGGCTGTAGAAGTGGAGAAATTTGAGCCATGTTTTTTGTAAAACTCTTGTAAGCAACATGTGTCTTTACAAAACAAAAAAAAAAATTAATCTTGCATTTATGCCATGACTAGGTAAGCCAATATATATTTTTTTCCTAGCTGGATATTGCAAAAAGGCTTCTAAATAAAAATCCTTTTTTTTTTTTAATTATAGAAATAAAGTTACTGTCTTAGAAAAAAAAAATCTCTCAAAGTCTTGAGGTACTTTCCATCACTTAATTGTTTGGTTAAGCAGTTTTGAGATACTAAAAAGTAGAAACAGGCTTTGAAAAAGATGTTTAAATAWTTATCACTTGTGTCTTTTTCATTTGTATCAGACTTGATCAAAGATCTTTATTTTTCTCATTTGTTTTATAAAGTTTAATAATAATGAAAAGAGTTAACTACAGTATCTAGTTCCGTTATTGGCATATGACATGGCAGTCAGGTATTGTTTTATTTTTTAATGTGTTATGATTAATGCAAACCTGGGTTTAATTTTTTTCTTTTTTTAAAGCTTGTATATTGCTRCTAATGAATTTACTTTTACAGAAAAATATTAAAATGACAATTCTGAAAGAATAGTTTTGAATTATGAGCTACTCAACTTTTGGAAGCTTATTCAATTATTATTATGAATACTATAATGAAAAAAATTTTAATAGTATTCTTTGTTTCGATTAAGGGTMATTTTTTCCTTAGACATAGATTTACACAAGTATCTATATTTATAACTGTTAATTATTCTTGCCAAAAATATTTTTTAGTGTTTGTATTTTTATGGTTTTTTTCAAACTGCTGATGAAATTTTTGGTTGAAAAAATGCTGAAACGTCATTCAGAAATCCCTTTGCCACTAAGCGTTACCAAAATACTGGTTTGGAAAATTAACATAGCATTAACATAAAATTACTGGTTTTGCAGACTCTTCTCAAGAAGACCTCTGAATCTAAAATAAAAGAAGAGACATTAAAACCTCTTTCTTCTTTAATTTTTTTTGCTAAGTGCTGATTAGCTTGCACATATTGGTACCTCTGTTGGAATAAAAATTTTGCAGATGGATCTATATATAGTCACAGCTCTTTATCCTATTTTTTCTTAAGAAATAGTATTTTTTATTTCCTATTAATACAAGTCAGTTATTATTAGATAATTCAATTAATATAATTATTGGTTTTATTGTTAAATTTTGACTATGAACCTATGATTTGTGAAAAGGCACGCTCTTTCCTCTTTATTCACAATTAATTGTCTACCGATAAGAACAAATTCAGCATTTATCTTTAATTTCTGATTTTAATGGGAGTTTGATTTAAAGTGTAGTCAGTAAGACAACATAATGTTTGTGTTAGAAAGAAGCAATAAAGGGCAGTTTTCTTAACAAGATCTGGAAGATGGGAAATTATGGGTTCCTAATTGTGAAATTTGGTTTTTGTCTGTTAAGTTTTGCTCTCTTTTGACATAAATTTTAATTTAAGCTTAGTTCTTTAAGTGCCATAATTTAGCTTAAGTGTATATGGTGTTTACTCCAAAATTATTTATACTAACACTTCCTTCTCCTTCCCTTGGTTTGTTTGTTATTCTGAGGTACTTTAGAATATTAAATMTCCTTGTGTTGTGAATTACATGTTTCTGCACTCTGAATTTCTGTTGGGGATTTTGGTATGGATAGTATTAAAATTTGGAAAACGATTGCTCCATTAGCATAAAGTAAATGAAGTCATGACAATGTTGATTAAAAATCAGATAAACCTTGATTTTTCAAGGTTTGATAAATACATAAATGCTATGTATTTAGGGTGGGCATATAGATGCTAGTGAGACACTATTAGATCAGATTCAAAAAGAGTTGTGAGAAATGAAAACTACAAACCAACAGCTAAAAATGGGCTCTTACATACCACAGCCCTCCTGCCAACAGTGTTGCAACTGCACAGCAATACACACAAACCAAGAGCAACTTGGGCTGAAAGCATTGGAGCAAGAAGACAAATTATCACAGAATCACAGACCAGCTGAGGGTGGATGGGACCTCTGGCGATCGTATGGCCCAACTCGTCTACTCAAGCAGGGCCACCCAGAGTGAATTGCCCAGGACCATGTCTTAACAGTTTTGGAATACCTCCAAGATGGAGACTCCACAATCACTTCAGGCAACCTGTGCCAATGTGATCACCTTCACAGGAAAAAAGTGTTTCCTGATGTTCAGAGGGAACCTCATGTGGTTCAGAGTGTGTCCTGCCACGGAGCACCATCAAAAAGAGTCAGGCTCCCTATTCTTTATACTCTTCAGATATTCATACACATTTATGAGATCCCCTGGGCCTTCTTCAGGCTAAACATCCTCAGTTCTCATAACCTCTCCTTAAACAAAATATAGTCCAGTCACTTAATTACCTTAGTGACACTTTGCTGGATTCTCTCCAGGATCACCTACCCTGACCTGCTGACAACACTTGTAAAGTAGCCCAGGAGACAACTGGTGCCCTTTTGCCACAGAGGCACATCACTGGCTCATGTTCTACTGGTGTCCACCAGCACCATCAGGTCCTTTTCTGCCAAGTTGCTTTCCAGCTGTGTGGTCCCCAGCCTGTACTTGTACCTGGAGATATTCTGCCCCAGGTGCAGGACTTTGCACTTTACTTTGCTGAACTTCATGAGGTTCCCATCAGCCCATTTCTCCAGCCTGTTGAGGACCCTCTGAATGGCAGCAAAACCCTCTGCCATATCAGCCCCTTCTCCCTGCTCAGTGTCATCAGCAAATTTGCCCATCAAACACTGCCCCATCATACCAATTGTTAGTGAAAGTGTTAAGCAGGACTGGATCTGGTACTAATCCCTGGGTTACACCACTAGTTATTGGCCTCCAACTAGACTTTGTGCCACTGATCCTTGCTGTTATTCCCAGCCAGACAATTTTCAATCTCCTTCAACTGTCATTGATTATACAGTCCTATGACAGTGTAGCTCTATTACTATAATTGGGTCCTTCAGTTTAAATATAAAATGTTCTCACCAAAAATCATTACATTTTACTATTGCTGTATCTTTATTGTGTTTTTGATTTTGGGATTTTTGGTTGGCTTTTTTTTCTGTTGTTGGTTTGGTTTGGGTTTGGGGTTTTTTGGGGTTTTTTTTAGTTTTTTTGGTTTTGGTTTGGTTTGGTTTGGTTTGGTTTAGTTTGTTGTTGTTGTTTGGGGTTTTTTTGTTTGTTTGGAGTTTTTTTATGACTGTAACTTTGATACATGTTTTGGATCAGTGTACTGCTGTGAATCATGGGTTCCTATAGGCATGTCTTGGCAGCATGTTTAATTGCACTGTGTTATTAGAAATGGATCTGTGCACTTGGAAAATAAATAACATGTACTTGAACACAGAATGTAACTCATTCAAAATGTATATAAAAATATTTGGGAAATAGTGAATATAGATACTGTGCCTTCAAAGAGGAAAATATCTAGGCCAATCTTCAACCTTTAAACTCCAAAAATAACTGTTCATAAAAATTGCAACTCCTACTCTCCAGTCCATTGCACTCCTGTCTCTCCCAAGTAGAAGAAAACAAAAATATCCAATGCACTAGCAGTAGAAAATACCGAGAAGCTTCCTCCAGAAGTGTTTTGTATAACAATTGTCTCTGCAATATGCTATGTGACATGACGAGGCAAAAAATGCCTTAGTAAGTGTTTATAGCACAGTTCTCTCCTAGAAATATCCAAATAAAATTAAATTGCTATCTTAAAAAGTCCGTTATTACAGTGACCACAGAGAGCAGTCTGTTGCTCTATTAGCAAGAAAAAAATAGGGTAAAATGAACAGTAGAAAATAAGTAAGAAAGTGAAGCTATTATCAAAAGACCTTTGAAAGTATTCGGTCTGAAATATCATTAATTCAGTACTTCATGCTCAGAAATTTTCATAAAATGTGCATCTATTTCAGCAAAAGAAGATAATTTGATTCTTGTCATGCCATTTTTCCATTATTTTTACCACTTTTTTTATGCTTTTTTGATAATATTTCTGAAAGCACTCAAAATGTGTGTCTCATTTTACATAAGTTGTTAGTGGGAGACCAAGCGATGGTGAATACTGAGGAGGTATCTGTGCCGGTTTGGCCAAAATCTAGTAATATATCCCTTGAGAGAAAACCAGATTACAACCACCCTTCCCCCCACCAGGTTTGGGAAAAAAGGAAATTTTTCCTTGAAGGAAAGTGAAAGAGATAAAAACTATTTATTTTAACAAACACACAGGAAAAGGATAATGATGCTAAATAATGAAATGAAATCTGTCGCTGTAGAGAGAAACCTGGGAAGATTTCAGAGTCCTTCTGTAGGTGTGGTCTCTCTCCTCCTCGGAGCTGGGTCGGCGAGGGGCCACCCCCGGGCCTCGGGGGAAAAAATTCTCCCGATGTGTTCTGATGTTGTTGAAACAGTCCAGAAGAGAAGAAGGGAAAAAACCAAAGTCCCAGGAAACAAAGTTCAGCTCCGTCTCAAGCCGAGAAGGAGAAAAGAAAAAAAAAAATGGCTGGCTGAAGAAAGCAAGCCAGGTGCTCCCTCCTGCTCCTGCAGCCAGAGAACGCAGAGGAGTGTATCTCTGTGTCCTTGAGAAACTGTTTTGAAAAGTTCGTTTGGTTTTTTTCCTTCAAGCTCAGTTTAAAGGCACAGAAAAAGCACAAAATTACTTTTTGGGCATAGAGCTTGATAGGGGATACACATGATAGAGTCACCCCAAGACAGTATCCAAGCTAACCAAGCTATCAGCATCAGCGGCAGCTTGCAGGGTAGTCTGCAAGGATAAGGCCATGATGTTCCCAAGAAAGCCTACTGCCTATGGAGTACACAGCATAAAGTCATGGGAAACAGAGGTGAGAAAATATTGAGAGGTGGGAAAACTAACACCTGTCCAAACAGCATTTGCCAGCTTGTCAGCCGTATCCTTTGATTTAAAGTTTGGAAGAACCCTTAGACTTGGAAAGATTTTTTCTCAGCTGATGTCTCCTAATAGTTTGCCAAAATAGCAGAGATCTGTTCTCTGCAAGAGTTTTGTTAGACTCTTAATTGATTCCTCTGACTTACACACCTGCACTCTATAACTTTTGTATTTCCATCCATAATGCAGTCTATACATGGTTTTTTCCAACTAGTTTAGCTGACTGGAACAGGATTTATAAAATACACTGGCAGTGTAGAGTAAAGCAAACTATGGTCTTCATAGAGTTCTTGGGTTTTTTTGGGAAAGAAGTTACAATAGTTTTGTTGTTGGCTATACATGTGTATTCCAGTGCATTTAGAAGCAAAGAATGTTCTACCATTTATCATAGTGTTTTGTAACAGTAGTGTCTTTAGTGCTACCATGCAAAACCCAGATATAGTGAAACTTTTTAAAAGTAAACTCTCTAAATATCTTTTCCTTTCTTTTATAAGCATCTGGAAATGATTCTCTAATTTTAACCCAAAACTGCTTCTGAACAGGTCATCCACGGTGCCAAATACGAGTCATGGTAAATTTGGCATTTGTCTCCCATGTTCAAGGGAAAAAAGAACCATTTTCATTTTTGAAATCATGTGTGATTGTCTGCAGGAATATGTACTTCCAGGGTGTGAAGAAATACACAAGGTCCTCTTTGCCTTTTTCTGTAGTTTTCTTATGGTACAACAGTGAGGTGCTTGGTGTTTATGACTTTTCCCTCTTTGAAACACAGGAAGCAGGGAACAGTTGTCCAGAAAAGTCTCATGCCATTGTTTGTGCTTGCTTGCTTATGAATCTGACTGCATATTGATCTTGTTTCACTAGACTGTACTATTATCTATCTAGCTGATCTGGAAGACAGAAACATATAAACAACTGGCTTCCTCCCATGCCTAATCATGACCTTATTAATAGAATGTAGTAGAGAAAACTTGTAGTAACCATAAAGCAATCTGGAAAAGCAAAGAACATACTTGTTGCACTCATCACAGCAACTGAATAATTATAATCATTCATCTTCCTTACTTTACTATGTGTCTGAACTTATTAAAGTTTACATACATTGGTTGTTTTCTGAGTGTGGTGTAGGCTGTTTGCCAGGATCAAGTTTTCTGTTCAGGTGCTCTGATGTCACAGTATCACTGCTCAAGATTTTGAAGTAATATAATACTAGATTTTTTAAAAACTATATTGTCTTTAAAAAAGAATAATTTCTAAAAGGGACTAGCTGGTCATCATCAGTTAAGTCAGCTCCAGGAAACAGATGAAATATCAATTTGTAAGCCATGAGTTCATGAATTATTACAATATGTGCTATTATTAACAAGGTCTTATGATACAAACCTACTCCATGATTGATATAGTCTCTTTCATTAAACTGGTTGCCTCATAGATAATTATAGGGAAAAATATATGACAATATATACAAGCATTAAAAAAATCTAGTTAATATCTGTTTCTGTGTAGGTTTCCTTATCAATTTCTTTCTTCTTTTTAGCAGGTTACGTAAGTGTATACACTTACACACATACATGCATATATAAAGCACCTTTATACGTAACCACTGAAATATCCTATATCATCTGTCTGGTTTTGTGGCTAGAGATAAATAGCTACGGTGGAATTGTCCTCTGCTTGAAGGTAGCAGATAACAGGGGTCTCTTTTGTCTTTTCTCTAAGGGAAAAGAAACGAGCATTATTTGGAATTTTATTTGTGGTTCTGTCCTGTAATAGTTCCAGTCCAATGGCATGAAAGTAAATTAGTTTACAGAAATTTTGGCACAAAACTGTTATCTACTCCTGTAGTCCAACATTTCCTGAATAATTTTTTTTAATAAGAGAAAAAAGCCAAAAAGCTACTTGTTCAGCTCACTATCCAATAACCTCCATTTCAATGACAGCTTTACTTAGCAAGTCTAATAATGTTTGGCCCTTGCTGAGATAGCATTTATCTACATAGGGAGAAAAAAAGAGAAACTCGAAGTCCAGTAGGGAAAAACTTTATGTGGTCTTTCTTGTCAAACTAGTACTGTGTACAGTGGAAGTGTTTCACTAGCTGAATGCCTGCCACGAATACCTCAATTCATTTCTTTATTGCCTCCTAAACAATTTTTTCACTTGCTGAAAATTAATTTCTGCAATGGTTCTCTTTTCTGAGCTGCTCTGTCTGAAAACGAAAATGTTTCCTTTTCTGCTTGTTTGCTTTATAGGTTCCTGCAGATTTTCTTACATTAGGTTTGATTGTTGCATTTAATTTCAGGAAGGCTTTAATTCTTTTAAGATGCCCTCACTTTTCAGTCACTCCTAGTTACAGACATTTAATCATTCACCCCAGTGCAAACGGTCCCTCAGGTTTTTAACAACAGAACAATGACACACAAAAATGGAAATCCATATTATGAAAGAGGCCTTAAATCAACCCTTACTGATTAATTTCCCCTTTATTCACAAAGCCTAACTCATTCTGACTGAATCAATCAAAAAGCTATTACCTCCATACTTGCAAGTGTTACTTTCAAAATCAATAAAAACTGAATTTATTTTTAAGATGCAATATATTACCAAAATAAAAGTTCCCATTTACCTAGGCTGGAGATTTATCAAAAACTGTTACAGTTGGTAAAATCTTGGGGCTTGACCCTGTATATTTTTGGTGTTTTTTAATTTTCAATTTTATCCATGTTTTCCAGTTTCATTTACTTCAATAGCTGGTTTGCTCTTAATTCTGTGAAAGTGTTTTTATTGCTTCTGCACATGAGGGCATTTTCTTTATGATTTCAAGGAAACTCTTTCTGCACCATATGCCATGTTTTCATTCTGTGTTTTAAATAAGGCCACATTAAAATGGTCTAAGTTTGAGGAGTAATGGGTAAAGAGAAGAACTACCTGTCTTGCAAAGCAAAAGCAGCCAACAGGCTAACAAACCTGGTGAGGAGAGCTTTAAACTACATCCAGTCGTGAAGGGAAATTACAGCTCAGTTAAGTGTGGAAGCAGTGGACTGAGATGCATAGCAAAGGRTACAAGGTCTACAAGAAGAAGAGATGCTCCAGGAACAACAAAACGGGAAAAGAAAGCTATCCTGAAATATGCACAAACATACAACCTTGGAAAACAGCAGGAAGAACTAAAGCTCCATGTGCAGATGCTGAATTGTGACATTACTGGTGTTAAATGAGATCTGGTGGAATAACTCCATAACTTGAGTGCTGCAATGCATTGATACCGACTCTTCAAGAAGGGCAGGCAGGGAATTCATATGAAATACTTGTTTCCTTCCTCCTCTTAAGATCGTAAATTTCACTATCCTTTGGTATTCTGAGTTGTAATTGTAATTAAAAAGAAAATGTTTTTATTTTTGAGAATCAACATGTTATGTTCAGATTTAGTTGAATCCCAGGAGCAACAACATCTTTATCTCTGAGCTGTTGTCTTATGCATCCAAGTGACTATATATGGGATATAGAAACTACGTGGGAGAAAAACAAAGTTGTAACATAGGAACAAGCATRCATCATATTAGTGACACATCTCATTATGCTGTTAAACGAGGGAGTGGCAGAAACCCACACCAGTTGCTCCTTTGCTCTGCTTTKTTCAGACATCTATATACTTTTTTACTGACTAGCTTCTTTCCTGCATTGATATGGTAGGTTTCTAAAGTTAGCAGTATTTTTATTGCTTTTGCAATTTTTTCACATTAGGAAATAAAAAATGTGAAAATGAAGAAGACAAGGACAGAATGTTTCTTTTTTCATGTAGTGAGAAAATTAGCAATATTTTATGGCATGATGTTGCTAAGCATGGAGAAATTCCTTATTAGGAGGGATTCAGGGAGTAATCTTCTGCAASGGGTTGTAAGAGAGGATGTGGTAGCAAAATATTTATGGGATACTGAAAGGGAGGGGTTGTGGGTAATGTGTGGCCCAAAAATAAAAAACGTATCTTAAATATTTTAAAGCCCTGTTCATTCCCTCAGAAAGGGGAGAACAGAAAGAAAGAATAAGGAAAAATATTACTACCTTAAACTATGAGAAAGCCAAGAAGGAAGTAGTTCACCACTTCAAAAAATGAAAATATCTTAAGTTTTTTGCTTTGGTTTTTGAATTGCTTAACTCAGAAAGATTTCTGGAACAGCGTTACTTCTGTACCCTCATGTTTATTGAAGTTTCCTGCAACAGCCACTGTCACTTGGTAGAATTTATAACCTTACTGTAGAACATCAGCATTTGAGTCAAAAGTTGTTATTTTAAAAATGCACTGCTAGAGGTGATGCATGATGCAGTRCCCTTCCATGTTACTTTAGGTATATGTAAACAGTACGAGCTCTCACACAGTTGGTGAGTAAAAGTGTGCCAAACATTTATTATGTTTCAAAGAAAAAATGTCTCCAAAAGATTCACTGCAAAATTTGTCCATGACAAATTTTTCTTCCATTAGAGTGTTTTTCTGAGAAATAATTTTTCCTTTACAAAAGAGGAGTATTAAATTCTTATGTGTATGTGTATCTGAACCATCTTATAAATCAGCTAACAGCTTTCATTTAGCAAACAAACTGAGATCTTAGGCGGTGGACTTCCTTCCAGCATGCTAAATCCAAGCTTTTTTTTTTTTAAATAAACACATCCAACATCCTTGCCTATAATATATTCAGTATAATTCTATTATATTTAATTTTATTACAGATATCATTAAAATATCAATATAATAGGAGTATATTAAATTAAAAAATCGTAACTATCTTCTTTTATTGCAAGAGGGTGGGAAAGGGCAACTATGAGTAAACAGTTTCTTTCTTATTCTGATAGAATCACTTGCAGGGCAAGTGAAGTAAATTCTTGTGACAAAAGGAGCAAACTCTTGCAGAAGCTGAATTTCAAGCTCTTCAGGAATGGATTTATTAGTGCTGTCATCCTCTGCTTCCTCCTTAACACACATCAAAGTGGTTCTTCTCCTGCTACACAGGACTTGGTCATGGCGGCTGCTTCTACTGCAGGTGTTCAGAAATAAAAGTTCTAGATTTGCAACTCTATGTCCCTACTGCTGTTACTCCAGTGAGGCAGTTTTTGTTCCCTGTCCAGAAGCTATTTTAGTGGAATTTATTCCACTGAAAGGAAACTGTATGTTTCTATGTTCACATTCACATTCATATTCAAGGCAGCAGAAAGTCAGGCAGCACTTGAGTCACATTTTGAAGATCTTTTAGTTTTTGTTTTTAAATAGAAAGTGTAGAATTTMGCACAGCTAGTCATGCTTATTTTGGAAAACTACCTTTTAAACTCAAACAATAAGATCCTTCTGATCTTCCTAGAAGACTTCCTATCAGATACTCAATTTCATTGCAGTTGACTCATATCAGACTCCAACTGGCCTTTTGGTGGATTCTAAAAGGCACAAATTAACAGGAAATAGAGACTTCACTAACATTATTGCTATCATTTTCTTTCCCATGACAAATTCTGAGAAAAAAAAAAAAAGCTGATTTTCCATATGAATTGCAACTTAGTGTTTTTGGTGAATTGAAACATGATTGATTTATACTTTTTTTTTCCTTTGTGCATCTATTTTGGTGTTTGTTTGTTTGTTTTGTTTGGTTTTGTGGGGGTTTTTTTTGTTTTTTTTTGTTTGTTTGTTTACTGTACTGTCTTAGCACAAATATTGATATACGTTTTGAAAACTTAGTAATGATTTCCACTCAAGAAAGAATGCTTTTTCTTATTTTTTTTCACACAAACGCTACCTCCTGAATTTCTTACCTCTAGTTCTTTTGTCTTTCACAGTTTCTTGTTCATTATGACTGCTACATTTTTTTTCAGTCAGCATTTTCCAACACGTAGAGGAAATATAGAAAGTGATATGATGAAATTATAAAGTGATAAGCATGTATGTCATGTGTAAGAAAAACTGTGCAAAACTCAGGACTGCTTTAGAGAACAATGTTGTTTTCCTATTTGTGTGCCTGCCTATTGCTGTGGAAAATTTTTAATCTAAGAAAAAAWAAAGATGGACTATATTAAATTTATTTCAACTCTAGTTCTTTTTAAAGGCAGGACCACAGCAGAGATTCTCCTAAGAAAAATAAACTAGTCACTGAGGTTTATTTTTAAAGTAGACAAAATGCTGTCATATATGTTTTCCTTCCCAGCCCAATGCTGTGCTGATTAACTTTAGTTTTTACATTACTAACTAGATCTTAGTATGGCTTAGTGATGCTGCCTGAGCAGACTGCTCATTTGTGTGCAATCCTTCTGTGTCCTTTAGAAAACATTATTCTAATGTTAATAGTATACTAGTTTCTTTTATATGAGGCCATGTTTACTATATATAAACCASTTTCAAATTTATTTTAAGAGCCAGCAAAGTCTTGGCTTCTCTATTTATTTTTAAAAAAAAATTAATCTTGGAAATATAATGGCTTTGGTCCCTCCTGTGAGGAATAGTGTCTGAGTGTCTTGGATCTTACAGGATCTGTACACATGCTTGTGCAGTAGAATTATGGAATATGCAACAATTAGATGAATTCTTAGATAGTCATAAGTTTATACCACTGAATTAGCAATAGCAAAACCACAAATTTAGTTTGTACATATGAGATTTTAGCCAAAGTAAATGAATCAGTGTTTTAATTCACTTGGGTTCAAATTTATTTAGACTTGTCATATTTAACAAAAGAAAATCATCAGCCACAAAGAAGCAGTCAGGCATGATATTAAACAGCTGAACATGTCAAAATAATCAGCGTGTAGCTATGAAGTTTCATTCATTATATCACTGCTCTACAGTTACTGTTTTGTGTTTGATTTGTACACGCTTTAGATAAATTGATGTTGGATGTGGAAGGCAACCTTTACTTAGCTTTTGTCCRCTCAGCTAGGGTATTGTTTGGACAACATTCTCAGGCACATGGTGTGACTCTTAGGGTATCCTGTGCAGGGCCAGGAGTTGGACTCAGTGATCCTGATGGGGCCCTTCCAGCTCAGCATATTCTTTGATTCTTTGATTTTATGAATAGTTCCCRTTTCCTCAAAGGCGCACTCATGTTTTTTTGTTGTTATTTATTGTTATCCATGGCCATTAGATAAGGTATTTACAAACAGTTTTTCTGCTTGTCGTATTTCTCTGCTGAATGTTCCAACAAACTAAAAGTCTTGCATATGTTGCACATGCACGTGCAAATCAAATTGAACCCTTTATTCTATGCAGCTGTATAAAAAAGAATTCAGTTCTAGGTCTTTTATTACTATTCCTTTTTGATCTCAGTGCCCTGTTAAAACCTTAAAATTTGAGTTTTCATGAGCAGGCAACTATTATTAGTAAGTTACTTCATGAATGGTAAATGGCTTCGCTACAGTTCCAAACCATGTATTTTCCTGTCAATACTCTTTGCAGCATGTTGTGCTCTGCCTCATCAGAAGAAAGGAGAACAGCTTATGTAATATTAATAAGCAACTCATTTATAGATAGGAAGTTGGTAATCTTTGAATATTAATTGGAAGAATTCTAAAGGAACAATTATAAAACAGACACAGAAAGAAGATTCCTTCCTCTAAGTGTTGAATGGCATATTATTTTTGGACTATAAATTATTTACATGGAGTTGCTGCTTAGAAAGAGGAATCTTTTATCTTTCAGTCCTTGTTTTAAACCTGATCAGCAAAATGACATCTATCTTCCCATTTCCCCTAGAGCCTGACAGTCATGAAAGCACAGCCATTTTTAGGCAGATGTTTGCTGCTGATAAGATGCATTAAAGCATGGACCATTAGCTGAACTGTTTTGTAAGTCATCAAAGATTCAGATTGTTTAACAAATTGATATCTATGCAGAAAACAAAAGACAGAGAAGGTCTGTATAATGCTGCAGTAGTTCTTATTGACTGTCTTTAAGATCAACAAGAAGTGCTACATTGGGCAGAGTACGAACAGAATGACAATGGGGCTTGTTTCAAAACAAGCTTGAAACTAAATGAAATACATCATTTATTAGAGTAATAGATCTCCTCACTACATCTCCCACATATGCTGAAGCAGATGGGTTTTTTTTCTGCCTACTCACATCTATTGCTGTCATATTTAAATGAATTAAAATGTAACTTAAGCTTTGCATAGAAACACATCCTAAAACTATAATGTGGTGCTTATGTGTGTGTGCTGCATGCAGTTTACAGCTACACAGGCAGAGCACGACCTAAAGATAAATATTACAAATGGAAAGCTGAATAGTAATAACTAAACAGCTGAATGGAGGAGAAACAAATGAAAAAAAAAAAAGCAAAGGATCTGGAAAAGAGTAAATTTGAGTAGAAGTGGAAAATATTCACTGAAAGGCAGATAAAAAATGTGGCAAAATGCAACAATAGGTCTAGGGGGGAAAAAAGGAAATATGAGAGATATACTAGTAAATATTTAATGGAGAAAGACAAGCAAGGAGAAAAAACATTGGAAAAAATGGAAGACAATATATGCCCCAGAAATTTAAAAGTAAAGATACAAACAAAGAAAATAAACAAACAAAGGAGGCAACGTGGCTGACAAGAGGACCTGTACAAGAGAGGCAAGGAAAGCAAGAAAGAAATAGTTAATGTTACTCTGTGTGCAGGTATCTAGAGATGAGAAATTTCCTAGTTACATGCRGACTAGTTACATGTATATATGCATGTACAAGTCATTTCATGGTATCAACTATGACTGTATATAGTTAAAGTTTTTAATGTCACAGAATCATAGAATGGGTAAGGTTGGAAGGCACCACAGTGGGTCATCTGGTCCAACCTCCCTGCTCAAGCAGGTTCATCCTAGAGCACATGTCCCAAGATTGTGTCCAGACTGTTCTTGAATGTCTTCAGTGAGGGAGACTCCACAATTTCTCTGGACAATCTGTTCCAATGCGTGGTTGCCCACACAGTAAAGAAGTTCTTCCTGATATTCAGGTGGAACTTCCTGTGCATCAGTTTCTGCMCATTGCCTCTTGTCCTGTTGCTCAGCACCACCAAGCAGAGCCTGGAAACATCATCTTGACACCCTCCCATCAGATACTTACAGACATTGATGAGGTCCCCTTTCAGATGTCTCCTCTTGGGGCTGTATAGGCCCAGCTCCCTCAGCCTTTCCTYGTAAAAGAGATGGTCTAGTCCGTTGCCCATTGCAACCATCTCCATTGCCCTCCACTGGACCTGTTCCRGGATCTGCCTGTCTCTCTTGTTCCAAGGAACCAAGAACTGGACACAGTACTTCACATGTGGCACTTCATAGGGCTGAGTAGTCCCTCAACCTGCTGGCAAAGCTTTTCCTAATGCACCCCAGGACATCATTGTCCTTCAAGGGCACTGCTGGCTCATGGCCAACTTGTTGTCCACAAGCACCCCTAAGTCCTTCTCTGCAGAGCTACTGTCCAGCAGGTCAGCCCCCAGCCCGTGCTGGTGCTTGGGGTTATTCTTCCCCAGGTGCAGGACCCTGCATTAGCCTTTGTTGAATTTCAGATGGTTCTCCTCTGCCCATCTCTGCTGCCTGTTGAGGTCCCTCTGAAGGGCTGCACAGCCCCCTGGGGTATTGGCCACTGCTTACAGGTTTGTGTCGTCAGAGAACTTGCTGAGGAGGCATCTGTGCCTTCATCCAAGTCATTGATGGATAAGTTAAACAATACTGGACCAAGTGTGGAACCTTGAGGGACACAATTTTTGACAGGCCTTCAACCAGACCCTGTGCCACTGATTACAACCCTCTGGGATCTGCCATTCAGCCAGTCCACCTAACTCCACCTCACTGTCCACTGTCCATTCAGTCCACACTTCCTCAGTTCATCAATGAGGATGTTGTGAGAGACAGTGTCAAAAGCCTTGCTAAAGTCAAGATAGACAATACCCACTACTCTCCCCTCATCCATCCAGGTAGTTTTCTCATCATAGAAGGCAATTAGGTTGGTCAAGCATGATTTACCTGTAGTGAATCCATGCTGACTCTGTGTTCTCCCTTCATCTGTGTGGATAGAGATGAGACTGACTGGCACATAGTTCCCTGGGTCCTCCTTCTTGCCCTTTTTGAAGACTGTCCTCATACAATGTCCTCATGCAATTGCCTGACAGAGCTCATAGATAAACTTGTTCTGCCAAATGTTTTGACAGATCAGGGTATTTTCATGTCCTGACATTTTATATTTCTGAACCTCAAGTATAGTTCAAAGTAGTTTCCATAGGAGCATAACTTTGTAAAAAATGGGACTGGTTAGGAGATTTAAAGAAAAAAACTTGGACAAAGGATCAAGTGAATGTTTGCTATTGTAGTTTAGTGAGAGTATCGTGGTAGTCATGTTAAGCTCAGCAATACCAAACCAAAATTTCCTCTTTCTTCCTCTAAGCTTTGGATTGCAGCCTGTGATTGGTAAATAATATATGTTAGCTCTGGACTTATTCATGTCTTATCTTTTAACACTGTATAGTTTTTCTTCCTTGTCTTTTTGCTGCTTTTGCTACTTTCCATTTTTGTAGATAAGGGGATAGATGTATTACCTTGGTTAAACATTCATTAATGTTGATAGCATTAATTAAAAACACTTTGAATTTTACTGCTTCTTCAGCAGGAATAGAATGGGACCCCTTATACTAGTGCTATGAATACTTTATTTACCTTAATGGAAAAATATTTTTAAAAAGATATATACTTAGCAGGTTGCTTTGTTCTAACTAGAGGCAAAAGAAACTAAATCTTGTGTAAATATTAGGAGAAAAGCTAAGGCAGGTATGGGGATGGGAACAAAGTTCTGTTCAGGTTTTCAGAACGGTGTTCTGTCCTTTCCTTTGTCTTTTCAAATCTGGACTATTCCCACTGATCCAAATGTGTAAGTTTAATCAAAACCTATGTTCYGCTTCTCTCCACATACTTTTTGCCCTACATACTATGCTAAAGTTTCTTCAAGCTGCCTCTATGTGCTGCGTCAATATCTTTCCTCAGTTAAAAATTATTTTGTACCCTTTACATCACTCCAGTCCATAAAAGTTTATCAGTCACACCGTTCATTTAAAGACATCTGCTGTGTTAGCTGATTTTCTCTTAGATCCCAGATTTCTCTGAACAAGGTTTTCACTGATGTCAAAGGCGAAAGTCCTGTTAACCTCTCATAGAAAGCTCCATTCTAAATAATTTTGTTAATGAGTGATTAAGTGGTTGGGGAAAGTTTCCTACGCATTTTTAAAGATTCTTAGTCTAATTTTTTCCTTGAAAGTAATTCTCAAACTCCAATAAATAGTCTCACTAGACAGCTAGTTTTTTTATAGCAAGCATCTTAAGGAAGTGCACAGAGGGACTTTCTGTCTAAAATGTCATTCTTCTGGAAAATTTCAGAAGAAAATGAAATAACRGGAGAATCAGATGCAGAGTAGTGTAGTTGTAAATGCAGTTAATAAAAACTGCCTTGGAGCAGACAATATGTGTGCATATGTGTCAACATTAATTTCATTTCTATAGAAAAAAAACTAAACCAAACAATGCCCCCTAAACCTTTCACAGGTTTTAGTATGTTTTCCTCCAGATTTCAAGATCAGTGACTGAATATTTCATTGTGCAACTGACAAGGGCTGTACACTAGAGGCTGTATATCAGGAATTAATTGTCACTTTGCAAGCAAATGAGATAACAGTCAAGCTTGCACAAAAATTACACTGTCTCAAAAAATAAATGATTCCTTGGAAAGCATAAATGAACTGATAATCAGGCAGCTTGATAATCAGGCAGCTAGACATTAGTGGAAAGAAATAAGCTCCTTGAAACATCTCTACACCCTAAGAGAATTTCAATAAGATATTGCAAACTTCAGTAACAGAAAACCAACCACCAAAAGAATGGAATCTGTCAGAGTGATCATCTAGCTGTGTCTCTCTAGACAAAAAAAAAAAAAAAGCTGTGGAGGTTTCTCACAATTTTTCTTGTCCCCTATTTTAAATACRTAATTGAAAAGCAAGTAAGTTTCTTAGCTCTACCAGAACAAGATTATTTTTAAGTTTCCATTCACTGAAGATTTTATTACTCTGGCATAAATTCAAGAGCTTTTCTAATAGTAGATGTGTCAGAAGAAAGATATTAGTTTTATGGCAGATAAAAGAAAACTTGCTTTGTTTAACATTTGCAATGTCATCATGCAAAGTCAGTTAGAAATCAGTGTGATTCCATAATTACTGAAACTATTAAGAGCCAGATTCAGAGTCACGGAGGCTGGATATGAACCTCTTTCCTGATTTGATAGAARCTATAAAACCTTCTATAGAGCTAGTTATCTGAAACAATAGAAGCCTTGCCCTCAACCCCGGGGTGGTGTCACTTCCCAGAATAAACACATAGGCAGGCACCTATGGAAGAAAGTTGTCTTTGAGCATTTATTTGCAGGACAATAAAAAAGGAAGGACAGAAGAAAAGGAGAGAAAAGCCAACAAGACTGCAGTGTAGGGAAAGATAGAGAAGAAAAATTTTGGACCAAGTGTGGCCTGAAAGAGATTTGTTGTTTATTATTTGTAAATGAACAGGTTTGCATAGGAACTGTTTGACCCCACATAGCCCCAGCGTTTGGGTAACCAAGTAGTCAAAAAGGACAGTACTGATGACAACTGTAAGATTCAGTTTCCATGGAGACAATGCATGTGCTTCTACCTTGCTGGACAAAAAAGCAAAAAATGAAGGATGAAGAATTCAAATATGTCCCAGAAAATTTAAAATAAGACTTAAAGTTAGCTGAAAGCCTCACAAAAGGAATTAAAGCAAGGTCTATAYATTTTTCTAGTAGATGGCAATAACTCCAGACAAATTCATTCTTCATGCAATTTGGAAGAACATTTCCTTCATCTCTTCTCCTRTGTCTTTCTTCAGAAGTTGTCCAAATCATAGAGTCGTAGAATCACAGAATGGTTTGGYTTGGACCTTAAAGATAATCTAGGTCCAGCTCCCCTTCTGTGGCCAGGGACACCTTCTACTACCCTAGCTTGCTAGAGACCATCCAACCTGGCCTTAAAGACTTCCAGGGATGGGGCACCCACAAGTTTCTGGGCAACYTGTTCCAGTGCCTCGCCCCTCTCACAGTAAAGAATTTCTTCCTAATATCTAATAGAAACCTACTGTCTTTCAGTTTAAAACCATTTCTCCTTGTCCTGTCACTGCGTGCTTGTGTGAATAGTCACTCTCCAAATGAAACCCAGGTTGTTAGAAACAAGTACATGCCAGCTACTCCCAGTTTGAGGATTGCTATATTTATTTAAAGTAAAACCAGCGGCACAGGAAATTAATGTGCCAGGCTGTGAATTTGAATGCCTGAGCAACCAGCACACAGTCTTTAATAGCTGGTAATTTAGGAATGGAATCTCTTGCACAAGAATAGATGAGGCCTGAGGGAGAAGTTATTCCAATCAGTCCAATCAAAACTTGGCTGGGAGCATTGTAGTAGGTAACTTACAGTCAGAGATTAAATCTTCATTGGAGCATCAGTTATAAAATTCTAATCACTTCAGGACACTCATTGCTTTACCAATGTCAACCAGGAAACCAGGGTATCTGTGTCAGGGACTTACAGAACTGAGAAATCACTGGGAGAACAAATCCTAGAGGTGAACGTYAACAAGGAAGTTCATTTTAGGATGAAAAATTGAGTCAGACCAAATACATAGGCAAGATTTAATGTTTGAAGCAATTTGTTATCTTCATAGTCTCAAACAGAAGGACTTGGCCAAGCCACACAGCTTTTGAGAAAAAGAATATAGAATGTTTGAAGTAAGTTACACTGATAAAAATCAAAAACTGATCAAATGAGAATTTTGTGTTCCATGAAGCAAGTTTTCAGGGTTGGACCTTACCCTGAGGAAACAGACCAGGGTATCTTGTCCACATACATGTTCTCAATATACAATCTGTATCTTGTCCACATACGTGTTCTCAATATAAAATCTGGATATAACCATTAGTTTTAAGTTGCCTAGCCAAATGTTGACCATTAGAAAACAAAATCCTGAGTTGGAAGGTCTTAGTTTCTCATGTAACCTGATACTAACGGGGACTTGCTAATTGTAGACAGCTAACTCAACATGGATATGCATCTTAAGAGAAGCAAAAAAACCCCAAAACATTAAAAATGTGGTAAACTTTTTGTTGCAGAGTGAACCAGCAAGGAATGCAGTGATGAGTGAAGAAGATGGAAAATAATGCCCGAGAATGTTACAGTTGCAGCTCTGATGTCAATATGGAAAAGGGAGATTCAGAAGCCACTTATATTGTGATAAGGAAAAGTAATGCATTTAATTTGTAAAGTAGAGGAAGTAGGCATTAATCCAAATGCTAAGATAAGCAGTTCACTGAACTGAAAATTCACTAATTCAGCTGGTATTTTAAAGAGAATTTCACAAGAGACAGGATCATTGCAATTACAAGTTCTGCTCAGTTAGCAGAGCTTAATGACAGTTTCAGACCATAACCCCTCCCCAAAACAGCTGCCCCCCTCCCCAAAAAAATTGCAGAAGGGAAGCAAAAGGGGCAACCTTGGAGCTTACAGAATAACTCCTCTTGTTCATAAAGGCTAAGAAGCAATAAAAGCAGTTTTGTTTTTGAATATGTAAAATGTTGCTGACACTGGTTCAAATATGTGTACTGCAGAAAGCAGCGATTAAGGCATCACAAACTGTATCATCCATTTTTAGTCAGCATAAAGAATGACTGATGAAGTTTTGCACACACCTTAAGGTGTCTAAAAATCTTGGATGCTTTTCCAGTAAATTCCATTGTAACAGTGCACAGTGCACAAATCAACAGTAAATAAATAAATAATGACATGAATAATGTGATTATTTATTTATGTGTCTGTATAGCTTGTAAATAGGGTCTTTATGCTAAACTTCTATTTTCTCCAATGTATTCTCAACATATTCATAGTTCTTGTATCTTGGTGATGCTGAGCACCACAATCTTACCTGAATAAGCACCCAGCAACCTTTTAGAATTAATACTACAGTATAATGGTAACTTTCTTAGTATGAGTAGAAAGACATGTATTTAAGATGCAAAAAAAAGGAAGGAATTTCTGAATCCKTTGTAAAATCTGCTCTTGCTTTTGTATAATCAAATTACAAGATAATTAGAAAAAACATATTAAGCTCTAATTTTTTTGTTGTTGAATTTTTAGATAAATATAGCCCTTGCATGAAAAAGTATTGTTTTGGACCCAAAAGACAAAATACTTAGATTATTCACTCTAATTCCATTTTGCAGCCGAAAGTGAGACACAGAACTAGTAATTAAAAGATTCAAACATACAAAAAATAAATTGGCTACTTAGTTTGGTTTCATTATCATAAATAAATAAAAGACAAATTGCATTAATACTGAAAAAAATTAATAAGCTTATAAAATTAAGCTCTAATAATCTAAAGTGCTTATTATAATATTTTTTTAATGTTAGATTTTGTAAAATCTAATAGTAGGGGGGTTTTAATGGGTGTTTGGTGAAGCAGACTARCTGAATTCTGTTTTTCTGTTTTTAAATCAATATTCAAAGCACACCTAAAGCTTAGACAGTTAGTTATAAAATTTACAATTGAAGGCTGCCTTTTTAAAATCCTCTAAATAAAAATTTGGTATCATATTAATTTATATCCATCACCTAGTTCTTAACTTACCCAAGCTTCCCAGCTRTAAAAGATTAATGTCTGCCTCATGAAGTGTGTATATAATTCCCAAATATGAATAGCTAAAATCCCACTTCTGTCTGTTCCAAATCACACTGCAAATATTTATTTTAAAACTAGTAGAAACAACTGATTTACTTGATGGAATCAAAATGCATAATTTTTGCAGTGACTTTATGTCAGTCTTGTCTGTGGCTGTGACTACTTAATCACCTGTATGGGATATTTCTGCATCACAAATGTGATATTAATGTGCTAAAAGAATTCTCAGACTAAGTGTGAATACTGTGAATAGTATCACTGACCTTGATGTCTAAGGCTATATCAAATAGTGTTAGTTAAACAGTTTATACTATAGACTATTGTCTGGGACTGTAACCTGAATAAAAGGTTTTCTCCTTGCCTCCCAAACCCTGATTTGATGATGGTACTTGATAATGAAAGAGCTTCATTGTGTTCCCAAGTCTTTTGCTGTAGATGATGGGGAGAAGTGTGAGGGGAAGTCTGGATATGCCATTGTTCTGATCCCACTTTTGACATCAAAATGATAGTAACGTATCCCTTTCGATACCAAAATAATGTTATGATACACTGAAACAATGTTAGGGTCCAATTATTGAAAGATGCCTCTGCCCAAATTAAGGTACAAATGAGCCCATATGCCAACATCAATTGTATGAATTTTATTTAAAAATAAATGTGAGGTAGAGACAGATAGGATGAGAGGGGGAAGAAGACAAAGAGAATGAGTAAGAGAGAGAGATTAAGGAAAATATATCATCACCACATGGGTTCCTGCAGCATGCCGTTGGTCCTTCTTCACCCTGTTCTGCTCAGTGGTCGGGCTCCCCAGGTGTTCTACTTGAGGTTCTGCTTTTATACAGTCCAAGTCCTGGGTATCCACAAGGTGTATGTGTCGGTCCCATAACTTGGGATGGCATGTGTGCAAGCAGTTGCTTCCTTTTCTCACAGTTTGCCGTGGTTGGAATTTTTATCTGGGTAAGTTACCTAGATCTGTCTCATCAGGCCTGCCATCTTCCTTTGGTTGCTATCTGTGCTTTTCCCACAGTCTGCACAGTGGTATTTTGTCTGGTATGCTAATTCCAAACCTTTCACCTTTGTGTAGGCCTGAAATGAATGCCTTCCTCTTTTCCATCAGTGCCTGTTGTGGTGGTTTATCTTATGGGAACTTCCTTCTTTGACGGTCAGCTGAGACATTTTTACTGCATTCTTTAAGTCCTGACAGCCACAGAGTTCACCTCCTTTGCAATTCAACCACTGAGACGGTGAAGCTCAATTCTGTTGCTCAAGCACACACTTCTCTGGAATGTCTTAACCTATCTTGGGCGCCTACATGTGGCTGGCAAATATGGCATGGTACCCACAGGTATCATAGGAGCAACAGCTGGAGGCCCTGCAGGATAGACTTTGCTGTCTCAGACGACACTAAATCAATACCTGTGGTCAAGTGAATTGAGCCTCTTGTCAGCACACCAATAGTGTCTAGAGAACCAGCGGATCAAATGTCAGTGTCTGGGTTTAGAGTGACACAAATAGCTCTGTGGACTCTATTGACTGTATTTAGTGGATCTTCTTTGACTGTGATGATAGTTTAGATTCCTATCTTAGAGATAAATACATGCCTGTTGCACGTACGTTTTTAGCTGCATCTGAATCCTTGCGTAAATGAATTTTCTCACGTAGAAAAAGAATATTGTTTTAGCCATGGAACACATTGKTTTCTCATGTCAGTCTTCATCTTTTGCTCCATGCTGTAGCACAAGCAGGTCTTCTGGCACACAAAATCTTTTTGTTTAAATTAAGCATCTTGAAAAAAATCTCATTTGTGGTCTGGGAATGTAAATGGTTCTGTGACAAGAAGGTGGAAGATGCGGGTTAAATATTTGCTTCTATCTCCTCCTTCCTTTTACTTTCCCTAGGAAACACAAAGAAATTTGTTGTGTATTAACTTGCAGCTAAGTTTTTTTTTGGTTTGGGTTTTTGTTTGTTTGTTTTAAAATGACGTAGTGGCCTAAGCAATAATATATCCAACTACCACTTCCAAAGAGAACTGAGTTAAATTAATCTTAAGAAGCTGCAAAAAGGTGAGTTATTAGGCCATTAGCCTTAAAACCTATGTCCTTATATATTACTGCTGCAAATAATCTGTGAGTGAAAATGAATTGCAGTGTTTTCACAGCTTAGCTTGTTTTTTTCATTGCTAGTAGTAGAAAACTCCCAGACCATGCACTGACATGTACTGGTTTGAGTACTATTAAAGAAACTAAAAATTTAAGTCAGTGTCTCACTTTTATGTTGCAAAAAAAAAAAAAGAAAAAAAAAGATGTACATATGATTATGTTTTGTGGGTAGGTCATACCCACAGAACAGGTGGCCATGCCTTTGCAAGCAGTACTCCTGGAAAATGTTTAGCAGCCTGAGATTACAATAAGTGCAGGCACATTTATTGCCATCCTTGAAAGGTTAAACAAAAGTGTGTACAGTACAGACAGGAAACACTATTTTTCATTTAAACGTGTCCTTGAGGAGACCAATACTACAACGCAGAACTGAAGTCAGTACTTTAAAGGAGTGTGGAAACATACAGAAGATAGATAGAAAGCTATTATGTTTAGAAAAGATAACTCTCAGTTGGAGCCTGCTATTTAAGCATATTTAGCCTGCTATTTAAAGCAAAGAAATATGGAGGATGGTTTGGGAATTCTTTTCCTGGTTTGTAATAATTTTCAGAAGGAAAATCTGGAAATTTAGCTTTAATCTGAAATTTATGAAAAATAATGATGGGAGAAAGCAGTCAGACACATTTGAGGAGAAAATAATGTTTACTACTAAAGGTAGTTGACCAGTGCAATAATGTGAAGATTAATTCTTCATACTGTGAGATCAGGAAGTCATGACTAAATGACTTTCTGCCTTGTATGCTTCAGTCACACCATGGTGGGTTTATTCCAAGCTCAAGTGGATGATTCTTAAAAGCCTGGTTAAGTATTTCTTTTTAACTGCAAAGCTATGCATTTTGATGCTATAACTATTGGTTGTTAAAACTGTAGAAATGCAGTGTGAAATAACTCATCCAAGGAGATGTGCTCTATCTSTTTTACTCCAGTTTCCTTTCCTTGCAGTTCAATTCTCTCAGCATGTTGTCTCATCATCCAAGAATCATCATTATCCTACTGCTAAATTGTTTAGATTTCTCAAATTTTAAAGAGATGTTTTGGGGTCTGTGGTCCTTGAGCTGGGGCTGTCCCACACATTAAGTGCAGTAACCAAAAAGGCAGGGTCTCCTGAGAGGTTAATCTAAAAGCCTAAGCAGTGGGAATCAGAAAGAGAGCAGTCCGAATATGTTCGGTGTTATTTTCTTCCCAACATCTTTTTACAATTGTTTATCATACTTAATTAAAAATATAACCTCCCTATGATCCCTCACCCTTCACCCTCTGAAAGCTTATCACAGCACTTTCCAAAACATTGGCAGGACCTCTGAAAAATTTTTAGCAAATCTCTTTGTGGCAATTTCAAAGTCCAGTATTGCTTTGTCTATAGCTACCATGATATGTAAACTTTTACTTTTCCTGTTTTATCTTTTGTACTTTCAGGTAATATTTGTAAAACTAACTGGTATTCCTCCCTCCCTTACCTCATAGCTATTGTATTTGTAATCACGCCCCTATTTTGTTTAGAGGTGRAAAAAAAAGGAAAAAAGTACTCTCAACCACCACCACTTTTGTCAAATCCCACCTTTCTAACATTCCCTTCTCTCTGGCATCACAGTTTTGTCATACACTCAATTTCTCTTCTATGTACTATGTGAGCTTGCACTTAATGCTCAGATAAGTGGGCTAGAATTGAGTGTCATTCAAAACTACTGGCCTCCCAAGTTCTCCTTGCCTGTCTATAAAATCCACAAGAATGGTGATTTGAAAAATGTGGGGGGAAAAAGAAGTTGAAAAAGTAAAAAAGTTAGATACTGATAAAAATACTTTAAGTTTCAAAAATAATTTAAAGTAGGTGTAGCTGTGTTTGCCCCAGGGGGCACTGAGAACATGAAAACATAAATTTTAGAAATGGCTATGGAAAATTCAAGGAGCAGCCAACTTTATAAGACACCACCTGTGTATTCAACAAGCATGAAAGATTCAATTTGATCAGATCAAAAAGCACAATGTGGATGACACATAAGGTATGCCCTTGGGARTTCATTCTGTTTGACTACAAGGGAACGGTTTTTCATTAAGGTTTTTCATATCCACAGCTAACTGCACACTACAACAAAAACAATAACTGAGTTTGGATACAGAGTTAGAAGTTTCATGTTGTTAAACTTCTCAGATCAAACCATTTCATCTTCCTAAACGTTCTCCTGCTTTTTGAAAAAAAAAAACTAAGGAAATAGGAAAATAGAGGGAAAGTCCATATTTATGGTGTCTGTCACCTGTTGAAATACTTTGTGAAGACAATTTTTTTGTAATTTCTCATTTATTCAGCATATCAACCGAATGATTATACTATAACCAAAGTGTAAAGATGTTTGCAACAATAAAATATTTTTATTTTTTCCTAGGAGATGCTACTTTTTTGTTTCTGTGTTTGTTTTTCAAAAGGAAGAAATTTTTTTGGAAAAAAAAGAAAGAAATTCTTAAAGAAATCTTTCTTTTTCTATCAATTATGGAATCACAGATTTGTTTAGGTTAGAAAAGACCTTTAAGATCACTGAGTCCAACTGTTAACCCACACTGCCAAGTCCACCACTAAACCATGTCCCTAAGTGCCATATCTACATATCTTTTAAATATATCCAGAGATGGTAACTCAATCACTTCCCTGAGCAGGCTGTTCCAGTGCTTGACCTCCCTTTCCATGAAGAAATTRTTTTTAATAGCAAATATAAACCTCCTCTGACCCAGCTTGAGGTGATTTCTTCTCGTTCCTTTGCTTKTTACCTGAGAAGGGACTGACCCTCACCTCAGTACAACCTCCTGACAAGTAGTTGTCGAAGATTATGAGGTCCCATATGAACCTCSGTTTCTCCAGGCTAAATAGCTCCAGGTCCCTCAGCATCACCAGTGCTGAGTACAGGGGGGCAATTACTGACCTGGTGCTGCTGGCCACACTATTGCTGATACAGGCCAGGATGCCGTTGGCCTTCTTGGCCACCTGGGCACACCCACTGGCTCATGTTCAGCGTCTGTTGACCAGCACCCCCAGGTCCTCTTCCACCAGGCAACTTTCCAACCACTCTTCCACCAGCCTCTAGCACTGCATGGGCTCGTTGTGACCTCAGTGCAAGACCCAGCACTTGGCCTTGTTGAACTTCATACCACTGCCCTCAGCCCATAGATCCAGCCTGTCCAGATCCTTCCTGTCCTCTAGYAGATCAACTTGGTGGTGTCTGCAAACTGACTGAAGGTGCTTTCAATCCCCTTGTCCAGATTGTTGGTAAAGCTATTAAACAGGGCTATCCTCAGTACTGAGCCCTGGGGAATACCACTTRTGACTGTCTGCCAACTGATTATGACTCTATTCACCACTCCAGTTTCTTCAGGAGAATTCTGTGGGAAATGGTGTCGCTTGTTTTACTGAAGTCCAGAAAGACAACATCCACAGCCTTTTCCTCATCCACTAAGTGRGTCATCTTGTCATARAAGGGACCARGTTATTCAAGTAAGACCTGCCTTTCATAAACCCACACTGAGTTTATGAAAGGTTCAATGGCTRACTTGATCTCTTCAAACCATGATGATTCTATATTTCTATAATCCCATTGAGACCCACAGAATTGTTGTGTGCCTGAATGGTGCAGCAGATCTCTGATAATTTTATTTTGGATTATGGGGTCTTCATTCTGCTSTCATCCCTGTCTTCCAAGTCAGAGAGCTGGGTATCCAGAGAATGATTGGTCTTATTATTAAAGACTGAGGCAAAAAAGGCATTAAGTACCTCAGCCTTTTCCCCCTTGTCACTGTTTCCCTCCTCATTCATCAAAGGCTGAGGATTATCCTTAGCCCTCCCTTTGTTGATAATGTATTTATAGAAGCATTTTTTTATTGTCTTTTAGGACCAGAGTAAGTCCTAGTGGGACTAGGGTTACTTTTGACATAGAAAGGCAAAGGACAGTGTCGTGTCTCTTTTTGTCATGCATAAAATTTTCCAAGTTTTCATTGCTTAATCAAATTTAGTTTACAGTTAACTAGCTGCAACAGAAGCCCAGAAGAACAGAATCTGTGGTTCTAATAGATTAAATTCTCTAGGCAATTGATATTCTTAGAGCTGGAACATTTATCAAAAACTAAAACTATACCTCTTTTTTTTGTCTTCTTTATTATTTTTGTCATGGTTGACTTTACCTAATTTCTATGTTCTTTTATTGATCCACAGCTTTGAGTTTCCTCTGGGCATCATGGAGTGAATGTGTGCCCAAAGAGTCAAACTAAAAGGAAAACACCGTTTTGTTTTGATATTACTACATTTCTTTTATATATTCTTGCTGTCTTAACTATGTATATAGTTAGCTTAATCGCGTGGTTTTAGGCTGTACTACATAAACACAGAGGGATCATAAATTATTAAAATCAATGCATCTCAATACTCTATAAAAGCAATAAATTATTGTTCATTTTTTATTAAAAATATGAAATTACTGGAAAACAGTTAAATTTCTTATGCTGTACAGCGTATTTAATGGAAATAGTCTTGTTGATTTCACTAAGACCTAGACCAAGGCCATTGGGGATATATGAGCATAAGGACTGTGTTTGTGTAATATGTATTATGAACCTAATAGAAACTTTTATTGTATATTATACCATCTGTCAGCTCTTATTTATCCTTGCATGTATTACAGGGAAAGTATTCCCTTCCGTGTTAAAAGCATGGGGAATTTTTAGTTGTAAAATAAGTAGGATTTTTTTGAAGTAAATCAAACCAGAGTACCACAGTGCTTTATTTTAAACTACAGTGATTTCATAAACATCCCTTGGTGATCCAGCACAAAATACGTCTGAAATTTTCCCTGCTTATTCAATATGTTGCAATATAATAAGAAAAGTAAACACAATAACTGCTTTTGACTGATGTGTTTTCATTTTTCATATATTATCTGATAGGCTCACTTGTGGCATATGGGTCAAGCACACCCTAGAGGAGGTTTAAGCTTTCCAGTGCCTAAAGGGGACACACACGAAAGCTGGAGAGGGTCCTGGAGAGGGACCTTTTACAAGAACAAGGTGGGATCGACTTAAACTGAAAGAGGGTAGGTTTAGATTGGATATAAGGAAGAAATTCYTTACTGTAAGGGTGGTGAGGAACCGAAACAGGTTCCTCAAACAACCCGTGGATGCCCCGTCTCTAGAGGTGTTCAAGGCCAAGCTGGATGAGGCCCTGAGCAACCTGGTCTGGTGTAAGGTGTCCCTGCCCATGGCAGGCGAGTTGGAACTAGATGATCTGTGAGGTCCCTTCCAACCCAAACCATTCTATGGTTCTACGATTATGACATGCAGATGAACTGTACCACAAAACTCAATATGGCTATCCCAGGTCAGACTAGAAGGTCTATGAAATCCCATGTCCCCCATCTCCAGTATTACCTAAAACAAATGCCTAAAGAAGAGCATTTCCTTAATACATTCAGCTGCAGGGTCATTTTTTTATATTCAATAACCATTAGATTCCATTAACTGGTCATGTTTTCCTGCTGAATCCATGTAACTTTTAGCATTCACAGCACTATATATCAATTAGTTTTACAATTCTGTGCCTCGTTCCACAAAATACCTCTTTTGCTTGTTATGAAACTGGCTTCAGTTGACCTTATTTGATRTTCTTGTTTCTTCCTTTTGAAAAGATGAAGAATAGTCTATTTCAATCCACCATATCTAAGCCAGTAATTTTTTGAATCTCTATAGTATCACCTCCCCTGACATCATATCTTTTATTTATTTAAAATGCCTGCTTAATCAATTGTTCATAGTACAAAATTCTTTGCTTACTTCTCATCAAATATCTAAAGTTGTTTTGGTGGTTTTCTTTTTTTCAGACAAGAACGAACCAAACTGAACACAGGTCTAAATGTGAATGTGACTTTTGAATTTAGATGTAGTGAACAATGTTCTCTAAGAYGCTTCGGTTTTTTGGGGGTTTTTTWATAGATTCTCAATAATTTCTAGCATTTGGTATGTATTTCTGAGTTACACTATTTATTGGTTTGATATTTTGATGGAAATAGCAGTCATAAGCCCAATGTCCTTAACTGGTAATGATCATATCAAACCCTTTTGTCCTAGGTATTGTTAGAGTTCTTTTTCTTCCACAGTATGCAACAGTTTACATTTGTTTACATTTTGTATTACATTTCATTAGTTATTTCATTGGCAAACCACTCATAAGGCACTTCCACAGGTTGTCATAGCTGATCCCTGACATTATTACTCTGAGGAACTTTATAACGTGAACAATCCTTCATCTTTCACTCCCATGCTCTTTTCGAGGCATATATTCATAAAGACATTGAAAAACATAACTGTAACTTGGGTTGGCAGGGTCTTCCAGAGGTCAATTCATTCAGCTGCCTTCTCACAGCAGGTTTCAGTAGACCTGATAGCTCAGAGTAACAGCCAATAGAGTCCTGAGTACTTAAAAGGACGGAGATAGCACAAGCTCTGCATGCAATCTGAGCCAGTATTTAAATGTCCTCACAGCAATTTTAATACTCTRTATCTAATAAAAACTTAGTGTGTTTCAACTTCTGTCCATAACTGCCTCTTGACCTATCGGCAGGCACCTTAAAGAAGAGTCCAGTTGCATTGCCTCTGAATCCTCTGATCAGGTAGCTGTAAACCGTATGGTCTTCCCTGTGCCTTCCTTTCTCTGAGCTGAAGTCTCGCCTGGAGTGTCATGTAGTCCAGTTCCCTGTCCATGTTGGTGGCCAGGGATACCTGACTGCTGAGCCAGTACATCCATGTCCTTCTAGTTCTGGGGAGTAGAAAACCAGATAYAGCACTCTAGGCGTAGTCTTACAAGTGCCAAATAAATGTGAAATCTTAATTTCCTACTCTACACGTTAAAACGAACTGGCTTTGTACTCTAATAAGGTTGTTCTTGAAGATTACCAAGCTCTCCTGGGCCTTTTTGCCTTCTGGGACAGTTTCTCGAATGATTCTACCAAACAGGCCCCTGAAGGGGCTACAAGATTCTCTTTTGATGTCCAGGTTTGTAATTCTGCTGTTTGTCTTGCTCATTCGTCTCAGGATCCTAAATTCCACAGTCTCATGGTTGGCACAGCTGAGGTTGGCCTTTTATCTTTATAACTTGAATGAAGTTTTCCTTGTTTGGCGTTATCAGGCCCAGSAAAGCATTCCCCTCCCCGCCCCCCCACTTCAGTTCATTGGTTTCCTGCATCAATAAATT
Organism: Parotia lawesii; assembly: GCA_003713295.1. Classification (NCBI taxonomy): domain Eukaryota; kingdom Metazoa; phylum Chordata; class Aves; order Passeriformes; family Paradisaeidae; genus Parotia; species Parotia lawesii. The sequence goes on from RAHM01000012.1 coordinate 1,850,269, forward strand.
GTCTTACATACATTCCAGAAGCTTCCTGGATTGCTTCCACCCAGTCGTATTGTCCTTCTAGCAGATATCATGGTTGTTGAAAGTCATCCATGAGTGTCAAGGACTGTGACTGTGAGGCTTCCTCCAGCTATCCAAACTAAGCAACTTTGACCATTCCCACACACCCCATTGTTGCCTATCACTATAACTGGATCCCARGGAGAAGAGTTGAGCACCACGCTCTCCACTTTCTCTCCTCAAAAAGCTGTAGAGAGCAATGAGGCCACCCCTCAGCCTCTTTCTCTCCCAGCTAGGCAAGCCTGAAGCTGCTCTTCATGAGACATGTCTTCCAGCCCTTTCAGCAGCTTTGCTGCTCTGCTCTGGACACATCCAAGGACTTGAGTGTCGCTCTTAAATTGTGGGGCCCAGAACTATGCACGGTACTCCAGATGAGGCTGCACAAAGTTGAATAGAGAGTGATAACCACCTCTTCCGACTGTCTGTTTGAGCTGTGTTTGATGCACCCTGGGATGAGGTTGAAACATCCCTCTTGGCTGTTTCCTTCCTTTAGATCCAGCCCATCCCTGCTCAGTTACACTTCTTCTTCAAAGATGGTCCCATAGTCACAAAAGCCAAAGCTCTGCTTGTGACGTGACCGCATAGTCGGGTGCTGACCAGTTGGTTTAGCCCATCTCTACTTAAGCCTTTCCTGCCTCAGTGAGAGGTTTGAGGATAACAACACCTAGGCCCACATCTTTCCACCCCAGAGCTCTGTAAATGCTCTTGATATACTCCAGGTTACTTCTGGCAGAATGATTGGTACCTGTGGTAAGGAAGAGGTACCTTTCCATAGTCCTTGCAGGGGGACTGCAAGGGGCTTCACTAATCTTGGCCCTAACCGAAAAATCTCCCAAGTCATGGGATCTGGTTAGAATGCTGGTGCCTCTATCACCTCTTCATGAGGGAGTCACATTAACTACAGCTCACCTTTTCTTTTTCATGCAGACATGATCTATGACTTTGCAGAAATCACACAGCCTTTTCCTTTGGCAAAAATACCACAATTCAGAAATAGACCTCAAAATACCCACATGAATTGTATGTGAGTAAAAGTGGTGAAAATAAGAGGACTTTGCCTTTTTTTTAAGAAGGTGTCTGACATGTAACTAAAGCTTGTGATTATTTATTAATTGATTTTTTCAGCAATGTTCTTCAGTAATAAAAGTGATCTATAATGTATCAGCACTAACAAACTGTAACACAGTTACTAATTAAACACAGCATAAACACATCAAATAAGGAAAAGTACTGGTGATAAACTACCAGAAAAGATTTGGTTTAAAGTGAATTCTGGAGAAATATGTTCTAGCTCTATTTCTGCTATCCAAGTAATATATTTTCTCTAATATAGAGCAGTTGTTCTGGCATAGACAGAAATGTGTCACTTATTGACATTTTAAAGACTGTAAGAACAAAGAAAAAAGAAAGTAAGAAAAGTGGCAGAAACTCCAGTGATAAACAGATAGAACATTTACTCTGTAATTTGATTCTCTTCCTAACACTCATGCGTTGTCTGTCATGGAAACATTTATAACAACCCCATTTTAAATGACCAAGTAAGTACTACTAAAGAAGCACGTCAAAACAATATTTGGATGCTACTTGAAGAACTGTGATTATGTGACTCTACAAAGCTTGAATTAAATCATTTTGAGATAATTTGTAGTTGTCCAATGCCCTAATAGTAGTCATGTTTTATTAACTAAGCTCTATTACTGGCTATGTATAAGAGGAGAGAACTCAAAATGAGTCCTAATTTCCTCTCCTTTGTATTTATATTGGAATTAAGATGCATGATATAAAGCTTCTATTTATGGTGAGTAGATAAATTGCATCATGTGAGCTATGTGGTGGCTTTACCTATGAGTAAGATTAAAAGGGAAGAGGAATGGAAAAGAGAATGATTAGGATGGAATTAGTTAGTATTTTATGTGCATGTAACAAGCAATAATATAATCTTTACCATTAAATAAATTAGCAYATGAAACAGGAAAATCATGGTTAGTTTTTACTCTTTTAAACAACAGACTCAGAAATGACTGCTGTACAACTCCTCTCTTGAGTGTGTTAATCAGTGTGAAGCAAGAATCATGCTTGTTCTAACTTAATAAAGATTTGTGTTTGTATGTTAATGTGTGGTGGAGGAGCTTCGCATGTAAAATATATAGGTACCTTCCCTTCCACCCCAAATACTTAAACCTGATTGTTGTAATGTATTTGAACCCTAATAGTGTGCCCCAGCCAAAAYCACCCTTAGTTATTCTTATTGGAGCCCTCAGGAATTCATCAAGTAATGGGTTCCACGTGTACAGGAGTTGAACACATAGACAAGATAGAGGGACCAATCAAGTAATAGGTTCCACGTGTATGGCAGTTGTAAAAAGTATAAGTAGAGTTTTATGTGAACAATAAAGTGGCTTCTGCGAAATCATATTGATTCATTGTTCAGAAGTCCTGAGCTCCCGCATGCTGGTGACCCTGACATGATGAATGTTGTGATAATGAAGCAGACCGGACCCTTTGGGTTCTGAAGGGGGTTCTGTGGAGTGGAAAGGCGGGAGGCCCTGGTCAGAGCTCTTCGCGGCTGGACCGCGGCAGGGGGAGTCAGAGGACGGCTCCATTGGATTTCAGGGACAGAAGAAAGCTCCTGGGAACAGAGCTCCGGAAAACGTACGCTGCAGCGGGTACACCCGAAGAGGTGAGCAACCAGGGGCTGGAGGATGGGAAAGGGACTGTCAAAAGAAGAACAGGCCACGTTCAGGGTCCTCCAGCTTATTCTCTCCGTGAGAGAAATTAGATGCCATAAGCAGTGGATTAAAAGAAACTAAGAGACTTTAAAAGAAACTAATGACACAGTATGGTGTGAAAGTTAATAATAATGGTGCTAAGGCAAACAGAAGCGGAAAAAACAGCTGCAGCAGGGGCAGCGGCCCGTCTAGAGCCAGGCACTCCCGCGGCTGCCTTTCCAACACTCGCACTAGAATTCTTTGGGGGACCGTGGTATCCCCTGAAGAGTTAACAATAGCCTCAAGAGGGCGAGTATATCTCCAGCTACCCCCCTCACCACCTGACCCACAGCGGCTTAGCCAGAGCGGGGATTTAAATGCAAATGATGGATATTCAAAGGCAGAGGGTTTGCACTGCTTTGAAGAGGAAGAGCACAGACGAGAAGAGTCACAGCAAGTTCCAAGAGCAACTTAGAACTTTGAAATCAATTTCCCTGGGAATTTGGATCCATCAGCATTTCCAGTGAAATTAAAAGTCCACAAGATTGTGCTGAAAGAGAAGATCGCAGGTGAATCCACGGACACTGACTATTTTTTTTCCCCCTAATTAATATAATTTTTTTCTTCAAAATGTTAAGCTATTTCATTTCAAACTCAAACAAGGGACACTTTGATCTAAAGAATAAGGTGGTTTAGATCTCTGCTAATTAGCAGCTGTCCTTACAGATTTTGGCAATGAATTAGATGGAAAATTGAAAAAAAAAAAAAAAGAAAAAAAAAAGTCTTGTATGAAAGTGAAAAAATACAAGTTTTATGCAAAAGACTCATGTCATAGCATAAATTGCTGTTACTTTCTTTAGATTTTTTTCTAAAAATTCTTTTTACTATTCTTTTTTCCAGAAAGATACCATTCTTTTCTTTAGTGCTGTGTAGTGTGAATTCTATTTAGTTTGTTAAATGTCGTTTCAGTATTTTAACTCAATGTGGTTGAGCTTAAGGCACTGGAGTTGGTAGGCTTCTAAGAAGTATATGTAGGAGRAAATAATTTGCACTTTAAGGATTCTAAGTTTTCTCACATGCACCTGATGGCATTTAGGAAAACTCTCCTGCAAACAACAACTGACTTAGCAGGAACTACCCAGGCATGTTGTATTTCCCCCAAAATTTCAACAGTATAGAGAATGAAGAGTATTCCAACACTGCCTGCTATGTTSGGTCAGACACAGAAGATGAACAGCTAGCTTACAGTTTTATAGAGCTGCCTGATGCTCCCTACGACTCAGACTCTGGAGAAAGCCAGTCTAGTTCTATTCCTTTCTATGAGCTAGAAGATCTTATATTGCTTCTAAGTTAATGTAGTTGTTGAAATGCCCTTTCAGTYAAATCTCTTGCTTAACTAATTCTGCTATACTAACATGGGCTCAACACAGAAAAATGGTTTGCATAAAGAAAATGCAAAGGTTTACAGAGTTTACTATTTTTTTCTACTTTTGAATTTTAAAATTTATGAGGAGAAAACTCAATTTGTGGTGGTTGGTTGGTCGCCTGGGGGGTGGATCTTGCTACAACCAGGAGTGGCACTTTTAAAACACAACATTTAAAAATATGTTATTGATGGTATTAATGGGCAATGCAGCAAATTTTCATACAATTTTGTTAACTTTTTTCTGCTGGTAACAAAACATTTTTTGAGAAGATTTGATGTAATGGCCCACAGCCTTGCTGACATAAARAAGGGTTTCTGGTGTATCAAAGGCCGTTAAGGAGAAGCACCTGCCCTCCAGCTCCACCCCACAGCACTATTTAAACCAGCCAGGTGGGCYAGGCCAGGGAATGGAGGTCTCAGGTACTGTGGGAGCTGCTGTGGGATGAGGAGCTGCTACACCACCACCAGCATTTCTCAGCTGTGTGAGGCCACCTAGCAACAGAAAGGTACTGCTGGGGGCATTGGGCTGAGGACATTGTGGAAGTGGAAATGTTTTGTCTTTTGGAGACTCTGGATTGCATCTAAGGATAAGTTGATGACATGGTGGTGTCTTGGAAAAAGAAGGTGAAATGTTTCTAGAGTGAGACCCTTTTTGTTTTAGAGCTTAGGCTGTGTCAAGTGGAGCAGTTGTGCCTTTTGGTCCTGCAGTGCCTCATCCCCAGCGCTGCTGAGCAGTTTCTGTCCTTGGGGTGTTAGAAAAGAGGCTGAGCTGTGCCAGAGCTCTGCATCTGTCAAAAAACCAGAGCTGAAATGCAGCGTTCTGCTTTTCCTAGCCTGTAGCCTTGAGCAAGCTGTTGTAGTTTCCTCCTTTCATTTCACTCTTAATGAGAAATCCATCTCAGCATGTTCCTTTATGTATTAAAAATATGCTTTAAATGCCTAGCACTGGTTCTAGCAGTTATCCTCAGTATTTTTGTTTTGAGATGCTCAAAGTATGAATAATGAAGACAAAAAGAGTGAGTCAGAAGATCAAGCATTACGTATCCAGAAGAAACAAGAAAGAATAGCATTTGGAAAACATAGTAGAAAAGGTTTGG